>QEPC01011796.1:5693712-5736342 GCA_003113815.1 Sphenodon punctatus | reverse complement strand
CATGTCAGCCCCCAACAGGGTGCAGGACTTATTAGATCAGTCCGCCCCGGAGACTTATGGAACCGAATCGGTTCCGGAATGCTCTGGGGGAGTTTCTCCTGGACCTTGACACCTGCTCTGTCGATGATCGCGTAGCCTTCTGGAACACCTTGTTGGCTGAGACCATTGACAGAGTGACTCCCAGGTGTCCGCTGCCCTCCCGAGTCTCCCTCATGTCTCCTTGGTTTACTGAGGGCCTGCGGTGTTTAAAGCAGGAGAGCAGGCGGTTGGAGCGACAGTGGTGCCGGACTCACGACCAGTATGATCAGTCGCAGCATAAGAGCAGTTTAAAGGCCTATGCTGCGGCGGTGCAGGCAGCAAAGAAGCAGTTCTTTGCTGCCCTTATTGCATCTGCAAAGTCACGTCCAGCGGAGCTTTTCCGGGTGGCGAAAGGTTTGGTCAGTCCTACCTGTCTCTGCCTGGACCTGGAGCAACCCAGTGACCGCTGTGACCAGTTTATCAAGTACTTTGTAGATAAGATCGCTCGCATCTGCCACAATTTCGGTTCTGCAGTTATTGCAGAGGATCATCTTGGGGCTATGGATGCCCCGTCCTGTCCTGTTTTGTGGGATCGGTTTCAGATGGTATCACCTGCCAATGTGGAGTTCTTGTTGGGATCTGCTCGTGCCACCACTTGTGAACAAGATCCTTGCCCGTCCTGGCTGGTGAAAGCTAGCCAGGAGACGCTACAGCCGTTGCTGGCTGGGGTGGTTAGTACCTCCCTTTGGGAGGGCAGGGTGCCTGAATGCTTGAAGGAGGCTGTGGTTAGGCCCCTGCTCAAGAAACCATCTCTTGACGCTAATGCTCCTGCCAGTTATCGGCCGGTCACTAACCTTCCCTTTTTAGGGAAGGTTATTGAACGGGCTATGGCACGGCAGCTCCAAGAACACCTGGACCGCACCAGTTTTCTTGACCCCTCTCAGTCTGGGTTTCGGCCTGGGTATGGTACGGAGACTGTATTGGTGGCCTTGGTTGACGATCTCTGTCTGGCATTGGACCAAGGTTGTCAGACCTTACTGGTTCTGCTAGACCTTTCGGCTGCGTTTTACACAGTCAATCATGAGGCCCTTGTAAATGGGAATGCTTTTCACCCGCATTGTATAGTGATGAAGAAGATGATAGAGAATTGGCCCTTTTTACATGAGATGCTCCCATGCATGGACACCCATCATCCATGTGGGGGAGCATCTTGTGTAAGTGCAGAGGTTCATGGTGCATGCTCCCATGACCCGTGCATCCCCACGCACGGAGCAACTGGTGAAAACGTAGGTTGCTCCATGCGTGGGGATGGGTATGCACTCATCTGCACCTGCGCCGCGCCGCCCCTGCAGCGGCCTGTGTATAAAAACAACAACAACAAAAAAACCTTTGGGGGTTTTATGTGAACCAAGAGAGATTTCCAACACCATGGAGTGCGAGACCCTGATAAAACTGCTGCTTTCTGCCAGTGCATCTTTGTGAGCGGTGTGGATACAAGAAACTGGGTGACAGCATTGAAAGACTGTTTGCTTTTGGTTTTCATTTTTTGCTTTCATTTTCACTTTTCATTATAGGTGCTCAAAAAAATATGCAATTTGCTACTTAAACTCAGCATTATCTGTATAGGAACTAGTTAATTACAGTTGCCAAGCACTGGCAGGTATAAACCAAGGTATGAACCACCAGTGGTGGCTGGGGATAGCAAGTGCTGGACTGCTTCGTGAAGTCGTCATATCCTGGAAGAGAAAAAAAAGCTGAGGCGGCTTCTTGTTCCTATGATTTGCTGTGGCTGAGAGTCCTGACAGAAGGCAAGACACAGAGCGGCTTGGGGGATGGTTGGTGGGAGTAATGGGGTGGAGGGAGAATACTTGCTCTTGTGTTACTTCGGACCATTGTTAAATGAAACTCTCCCACTCATGTCCACCCGTGGGACGTGTACGAGTGCCCATTTAAATGTGGAGGTGGGTGGGTACACGCTCCCGCAACCCACCCATCTCCCATGCACAGAGCAAATGGTGAAAAGCTGGATTGTGCCATGTGTGGGCAAGGGTGGAGTTGCGGGGGGAGGGGCAGGTGTCCAGCATGTAACGCCTGTAACAGGCAAACTGGACTGGGTGGGCTGCCAGTACTATAGGGTAAAGGCCATGTGACGGCCAGAGTGGCACAACACCTGGCCGACGACAGACGGACAAATACCTCTCTTGATACGTTCCCAGCCTGGCCAGAGGCCTTTAAAGGACACACGCACAAAGAGGCGCATATGCTTCCCCAGGCCTTGGGGGAGAGGGGGGTTAGAGGGTTTTATCTTCCCCATCCCTATTTATTGTTTTGTTGAGTTCCCCAGCCCTGTTTTAATATTTTGATTTGGATTTTGATTGTTTTTAGATATATTTTATATGTATTGTTTTTTATTATTGTTGTAAGCCACCCCGAGCTGTTTTTAGGAGGGGCGGGGAAAAATTTAATAAATATAAATATAAATATATATGCTGACCCCAACTATGGCACCCAAAAAGGCCCTTGTGAAGAGAGCCAGCATCATGGAAGGTCTTCCAGACAGGCAGGTAAGCATACGGCACCCTGGGCACGGCTGGGGGACGTCAAGTAAGAAGCAAACCCATAGCACGAGACTGGGATGGTGCAGGGCACGGTGGGGGTGGAGAGGAACAATATCACATGGGGGAGGGATGTAGCTGACACAAGGCACAGGGAACAAGACAACAGGCACTCCCATACAGGGGTGCTCCCGTCATACAACAAGGGACAGGACACCCATGCATACAACCGCAAGGAAAGTATGAGGATACGTACAACGTGCACGAGCCCCCATGAGACACAACTGTAACGGGCAAACATCAACAGCACCAGGCACACAACACTTCTATTCCATGTCCGTCACAGGAGTAGGGTCAGGCAGATGTGCCCATACAGCGATGGGCATGCATGCACGCTCATATATATACACACACACACACACACGTGCAAATCATGCATGGAAGCAGGATGCATGCACGCGCGCACACGCACACACACACACACACACGTGCAAATCATGCGTGGAAGCAGGATGCATGCACGCGCGCGCACACACACACACACACACACACACACACACACACACACACACACACATACGTGCGAATCATGCATGGAAGCAGAACAGCTCATGCCAACCAAGGCATGTGCATTCCCCACCCCTCCTCCATGTGGCCAAGGTCATTTTTGTTGAATAAGAATGTGGGAGTGGACTTCTGGTATTCGTGTGGAGGTTACTGTCATAACCCATGCTATCTGGTGACCTTGGGCCAGGGAAGGCGTCTGGCTTGAGGTGCCTTCGCTTTCAATTCTGCCCTCACATTTCTACAATAAATTTATTTCAGTCTGTTGTGCTTGGGAGGTGTTGGCTCCATCCAGGCATCAGGGTGCCCATTTGTGCAGTCAGGGTGATGGAGAGGAGTGACCCATCTGTGCCAGCATGTTATTTGGAGACTTGTGACTGAGGAGTGATGTCCAGATGCTGTTGTGGGATCCACAGTCCTCTCATGACGGCTGTAACCTGCTTTCGCATAGCATGTGGCTGCTAGGACATCCCCTCAGGAGCCTTGATTGTCAGCATAGAGTGAGCGAGTTGGGGTTCTGTCTGCTGAAGCCCACTGTGTATGTTCCTCTGCCTGGAGTGGTGCTGCTGTGGGAAGCTAAAGAAAGCGTAGCTGCAGGCCCAGACTTAGGGGCAGACCCCCTACGCCCGGGCCTTGGGCAGTGTTTTCGGGGGGGGGGGGGGGCAATCCTGGCCCTGACGCCACCCTGCTCTATTCCCCCCCTCCCCCCTTTCTCCCTGCTCGGCTGGAGCCTGCTGCCTGGGTCCCCATCCCTCACCTGACACCTGGACATGATCAGACTGGGAGATAAAGTTGTTTGTTTACAAACAACCTCTCCACATGTGAGTGATCAGAAGGTTGTTGCCTTGTAAAGAAAGTTCTTTGAGATGACTCCTAACATTCTCACAACTGGGTTGTGCATTCTCACCATTTTCAAATGATAGACCACGTGATGGTCTCGAGCTCCTCTAGTATAAAAAGCACTTCCCCCCCACCCCCGCTCAGAATGAGAGTTCCTTCCAACCCTTTCTAGGAATGTAAGAAAAAAATTCCATGTGGGGCTGGAAGGGTGGGTGTTGTGAGAATGTTTGGAGCCATCTCAAAGAACCTTGTTTACAAGCTAGCAACCTTCTGTTCTTCTTTGAGTGGCTCCTCACAGGCCCTCTTTACATGGCTTCTCTGGGTGGTGGGTCTGTGGGTGCACCGGTGCATGGGTGGGGCGAGCACATGGCCGCACACGTATCCCCACTCACCCCCCCACTCATCCACACCCACGGAGAAACTGCCATTTCCCTCGCTTGCTCCGTGCGTGGGGAAGGGGTGGTGGGGGTGAGTACAGATGTGTGTTAGGTGGGTGCTCACACGCACCCCCAGTCACCGTGGGCATATGTGCCATGTCGTTCACATGGGGTTCCCGCACCCATGAACATGCAGTGTGGGGGTGGGCAGCCTGAGAAAGGCCTAGTGGTGCAAAATTCCTAAGTCCATCCCTGCACAGGACCTCAGCAAGAGGGCTCTCTAACACACAAACACACACATGCGCGCGCGCGCTTGGCTTGGGGGAAGCAGCCTGACACGGGCCTAGGGGTGCAAAATTCCTAAGTCTGGCCCTGCGTCGCTGTTCAGACCATTGTTGGACTGCTGGAATTTAACTAGAGCCTCCTGGGTGGTGCTGTGTGCCCATGCGGATGTCCGAGCTGCTTTGGCCACCAGACCCCCCTTTCTCCCTCACTACGTGGGGGCCGGAGGTATCACCGCAGTGTGTTTGCATTGGCAAACTATGCGGAGGGCATGGGGTTTCCTGTGTGGGCTCCTCAACATCCTTGAGCCGGCTTTGGAATCCTGCTCCGAGATGTTTGCCCCGTCCGTCTTCCCTATAGTGTGTGAGACTCTGCCTACTTGCTGTGCCTATGAGCCATGATGCTCTGGTGCCTTTCCTCCCCCCCCACCCCCCGTCATCACTCGTTGAGCCATCTGTGTGTGACCTGCTGTTTGTGGCATGGGCATTATTTCCTCCACCCTTGCATCTGTGATCCCCTTTGGAATGGGGCCCTGTGAACTGCCTGCGTTTGTCCTGGATTCAGTTGTTCAGAATTGAACTGTACCTTCGCATTGTTCACCCTGTTGCAATAAATGTGCTGCCTGTGTTGGTTTTGCCTTGCCCTGTGGCTTCATATGTGCTGTCCCCCTGTGCCCTGTCTCTAGCGGCTTGCCTGTGTCTGCCTTTCCCTGGCTCCCCCACCCGCATGGAGTCTGTTTAGGTAGGGGCAGTGATGGTGGTCATGCTGTGTAGCATGATTTCCCTTGGATTGGTGTAGCGGCTGACAATTTGAACCAGGGCATGAAATTTCAGATCAAACTCTGGAAGCAAAAAAAAATAATAAAAAAATCTGTTGCCAGACTTTATCCTGATATTAAACCATTTTTGCTCCTTTACACCACATAACCAGTTGCCAGCCTCGGTTTTCTGGGCACCAATGGCTCCCTGGCAAATTTTGCGTTCTAGTTTGAACAGTGATCAAACTAGCTGGGTGTAGGGCCAGATGGGTGGGGGCTAGGTTTGTGGATGCCGCGACCCTCACATGACCTGCCTGGCTGGCGTCTGTTTGAAACCCTCCCCACTCACCCGTAGGAGGTGGGCAGTGCGTGTTTACTCCACCCGTTTCCCACGGACCACCCCCCCAGCCATGTCCATTTAAAAATGGCTTTGGTCACATTGAGCCTGTGCGTGGTGGCTGCGCGAATGCACATGAAATACATGTAGGGGGCTGCCCATTTATTAGGTTCTATGGACTAACCATGTGAGGGGTGGGGGGGCTGCACTGAACAAACCCAGGTTCCAGCGGATTGTGGTCTTGTTTGTTAACACTGAAAGAGTGGAGATGTGGGTAGGGGAAGGATTTTATAAAGATACATCTGTAAGTAAATCTTCCCTTCCAATTTTAAGAGTTCACTGACTTCCTAGACCTTTACTTATTTTTACATATTCCTTGTATTATACAGTAGCAGCTGGAGCCTGTCAGATCCAGTGGCTAATGTTGTGTACTGCGAAGCCCGAGTACAAATCCTGAGCTTGCTAGGAGGCAGGTTGCTGTTTCTCTGCCTTAGTACCCCATCTCGTAATGGACGATAGTGTTGGGTAGTCATTTGGTATATTGTGGGGCCTTCGTATACCTGACCATTTTAACCTGACTGAGAATAAGTTATGGATGTTGCACACACAGAATAATCATCCAGCAAACTGAACCATGAATGGGTTCCCTTTGTGCTGAGTGCTCTACAGATAAAAGTGCAATTTTGTTTCGGCATCAAAGAGCTTACAAATAAATAGACAAAATAGGAGAGGTAACTAAAGCACAGGGAGGCAGAGTGACTGGTTCAAGGGTAATGGCAGTCTGCAGTATATCTTGCGATTCCCAGTCCAGGGCCTTAGTCACTGGCCCATGTTGTTTCGCTACTTTAAAAACAGTTCAAAAGCATGAAGGTGTATTTTGTTGCTCTGGATTATTATGTATGGTAGGCAGCTAATTGCTTGAGGTTTTGTCCCCTCTTGTTTTTTAGGTGGCTTTTAATTTTAAAACTTGCTAAAAATACCAACTCAAAATAGGGAAGAGAGGGACAGAGCAACATTTTGATAAGATTAGCCTGAAGCATGGCAGCCCAATCTCAAATCTCTCTCTCTCTCCAGTCCCACTTGGGATCCCAACCCACAGTTTGAAAACTTCTGCTTTAGGGGTTGTATAGTTCAAAAATAAGTTTCTCTTCCTTATAGTTTTGTAAGGCCCTTCTGCCCCCAATTCTTATCCAGCTCATGGAGCTTTTACTAATTTTGAAAGTGGCCAGCAGGATGGGAACGATTCCTCATTCCTACTTTAATCAATCTGTAATATGAAAAAATGGACATAGAAGGTTAGGCCTCTCTGTTGCTACATGGCAGTCTGCAATGGGTCCACACGCATTCTCCGCATAGCATGCACAGACAGAGCTGCTCTTTCTTCTGCTGATCTGCACTTGGGAGAACAGGGATTATTCCTCTGGGGGTGGGGCACACAGCACTCCACAGGAGAGGGGCAGAGAGTAGTTGGAGTCAGAGGGTCCTTCATTTCTCTTTCCACACAGCATGGCTGGGGAAGGTGATGGTGTGCTCTCAGGTTCTGCCAACAAACTATGTATTGCAAATGTGTGATGCCCTACAGAGTAAATGGGGGTTTTCACATGGAAAGTACCCATTCCTCTGCTCCGTCTCACCCCTGGGTGGCCCTTCTGTCTAAAGATGGGTCATCAGATGTGTAGGCAGAGCTGAGGTGGGGCAGCCTGTCCTTGCTTCAAGGCTGTCCAGCTGGCAGTGCTCTGGAGCATCCAGACGTCCAAACTTGGGGCACCAGCCGGAGGCAGAGCTACTGTCAGTGGATGGACACCGCATCCACTCTCAGCCAGATGTTGCCTGGGGAAACGCCGTAGAGTTGCAAGCAGCAGCCTATGTCACGTAATCCGTTCACGACTCTGGTGTGTGCGTGTGTGACACCATGCAGGCAGACCGTAGGCCGTAACAGCTGCTGGGTTGTTTAAACCCGACCCCAGCAGGGCTGCAAGTAGGAAGATGCAGGGGTGCACCTCTGGACCTGCTCTGGGTTGAGCACCCCCCCATCCGTATGAAAACACCTAATGTTTTCTGCTTGGATGTGTGCTGCTTGGATCAGCCATGGCCTCTTGAGCAGAGCTGGGAAGAAGGTCAGATGAATCCACCATGTCATCCAGCGAGGCCACCAAGTTCTACCCTATCATCCCTGTACAACCGCCAACCCAATATAGTACAATCATCAAAAACTTCAGAGTGGTTCTGCTTTGGAGATGGTGGCGGGTGGGGTGCTGTGTTTGTTGACAGAGAATTTCTGTTTCCCTCCCTCTGCAACAAGAGTAGACGAAACTATCAGAATGTTTTTAGACAAGTGCCTCCCCTCCCATTACCCACCTATCATGCATGTTGCAGGGCTGCATAGGGTGCCAATGGGGCCCTGCAACATGCATGATGGGTGGGTAATGGGTGTGGAGTCGCTTTGTCTAAAAGCACCCACAGTCTTTGGACAAGTTGTGAGCTCTGTTATTGAGGCAGCTGTTGTATCTTAGGAACTTCCTAAGGCTAATCACAGTGCCATGTTTTGCATTAGCCCCTTTACCTTCTGTCCCCATACTTTCTTTACCTAAACCTCACCCTTTCTACTTCGAAGCAAAAGAAAACAACACACTTCTTTCAAAAGGTTGCCAACTTCCAATTTAAAAAAATGATCAGTAAGTTTCCCTACCCTGCAAAATCATAAGATTGGCTTAAGAATAATGAGATTGTAAATAATTGACTGGCTTTTGTGTTTTGGTTTCTGAGCATTTATGGCATGTCTGGATCTTGATTTCAAGGTTTCTTTTTCCAAGGAGAGAGAACTCTGAAGGCTAGAAACGTAATTCTTTTCCCAACTGAATATTGAACTTCTCATTTTATGATTCCTGCTGCTTTGGGCTTTAAGAAACACCTGAAAATCACTAGACATGCAAAAATAAATAAATAATAACCATGAGTTGGCAGCCCTGGTGCCAGTGGAATTACATATAGATTCATATGTGAAAGTTTTTTTAAAAAAAAGATGAAATAAGGCAATTTATTTAATAAGTAGAAAGACTATAAATTGCCTCGTCGTAATAGGATCAAATTGCCCATTAAATTTGCCCATTGTGAAAAGTGCTGCCTCTAATGTACTAGTAGACTGCTGGCTGTATCAAAAAGAAATAAGATGTATATGGACATTTACAGCTACATTAAGAGATGTAGCTTTCCTCATGTCTTCCCCATTCCTCATATGTTAGAGCCTAAAGCAATAACTAACACCTGAGGGGTAGGAAGAAAGTTCCCAGTGGTGCAAGCTACCCCATACTTTCCATCAGGGAATATGTTGCACCTTTTGTTGAAGGATCTAGTACTGGCCACTGTTGGAAGGTGGAGTCAGGGATCTGATCTGACTTGGCAATTCTTATATTTCCTTTTAGAGATCTGCAGTGTTTCACTTCTGAACTTTCAGGGAGGTAGAAGTGACAATAACCCCAGGATCAGGATTGATGATTCCAGGGTATTTGGTAGAAATCTGAGGAGATAAGACACATGGCTATGAAACATACTAGCATTGTAATAACGTGGTAGGCATGTAGCCTGTAGCCAAAAGTAAGATGGTTAATGCTGTTGGGGTTGCTTTTTAATTGGGCTAGTATATTGTTACAAGGAATGAAAGCCAAAATCGTCATAGCAAATTACATGAAAAAGGCTTAAAGCACGTGTGACAGGCCAAGTTAGGATTGTGATTCTCTTGAGGCACTTGAAATCTTACGGACAAAAGGTTCCAAGGGTCAGAAGTTGTGAGGGAGCTCGCTGCCAGGGAGGGTGTGTGTGTGTATGTTAGCAAACAAGACAACAGACCACACCAGATGGGTGTCCAGCTGCCCATTTATTAGGTGTTAACCCCACCGGCCACGTGGCTACCACCCATCGGACCCACAGCCCCCACTCATGGTGAGGTCTTGGAGAATCTGGAGCCCTTCATGTGGGTGAATCCAGGCTAATGCGTGCTCACCTGTCTGCATTCCGTCAATTAGGTTGCATGCAGCACCTCCGCAGGGTACAGATCGGCCAGCACCATAGTCGCAGGCTAAAATCCTAGAGCATCCAAGGAGTGACAACTTCCTACCCCTCTCTCCGCTCTCACTGGTGCTGGCAGTAGGGGCTGCCCACAAGTGCATGAAATACATGCAGGAGGCTTTCTGGTTATTAGGCTGGACATACTAAACATATAAGCGAAGGCTACATGGGCCGAAGCTGGACTCCAGTGGGCTTTCGTCTTGTTTGAAAACCTCCTTGGTGTGGCAGTTGGAGAGCTCATTGCTGGTGTGTGTGTCTTTGTTTTTGTCTTTGTCTGTCTCAAGGTGTCACGCCGCAACGCAGCGTGACACAATGGAACCAGAAGTACCTGGGGAAAAGAAGGCGGAGGAGCCCTGTGCAGCGTTTTGAGTATTCCCCTACATTGCCGGGGCAGGCCCAGAACACGGCTCTGCAGCCACAACCGCTGGCAATAACAACAGCGCCGGCCAGAGTGCAGGCAGCAGCCCTGCCCAAGCACAGTGCGCACCTCACGGAGCGCCGCACGCTGCCAGGGTACGGGGCCCACCCGGCGTCACAAGCAGGAAGCCAACAGCAAGGGGCATAAAGGGGCTGGCGGGATAGCAGTTCCCTGCCGGTAATCGTAGGAGAGACTGCCCCGCCCCCCCATTGTGACCCATTGTTGTGTGCGAGCAGACAAGTTTGGTGATTGAGTGTCTCTTCCCTTCCTTCTTCCCTCGTGTGCCTGGAGATATGTGAGTACGCCTTATTGTTCCCTTTCCCTGCCTCACTCCCTTGTACGACTGATTCCCCATCAATCCTCCCCCTGCTCCCCCGAGTAAGAGTGTTGTCCCTTCATTGTTCCCCTCCCTTCATGGTCCCTTTCTCCAACCCTCGCCCCTGGGGGACCCCGAGGTCCTGAATCCCCAGCACCTCAACCCCTCCCCCTCTGCTCACGGACCCTGGTGAGTATAGGCGTGAAAGCCTCCCAAGTGTGTTCCCCCTCCTGTTTCCCCCTTCCCCTCCTGGGAGCCACGCATTCCTCTCTGGCCCTATGATAATCTGGGTTGCCCTCCGTGTTTGAGGAAAAGCCCACCTACTATCCTGAGGGCATTACCAACCTCGTGGTATTACTGCGAGAGGACCTTTTGAGTCTGAGCTCCATCTCTCCCCTCCTCTCCCGGTCCCTCCCCTTCTTCCCTGACCCGTTCCCCTCCCCCCCCAAACAGAATTACTAGTCACATATTCCCCTTCCCCAGTCATGGAGTTAGCCCAACAGGTGGTCGACCTTTTGAGGACAGTGCACGCCTTAAACTTAGAGGTTCGGGAGTTCCGGGGGGAAAACCAGGAGTTGCGACAGCGGAACCAAGTGCTACAGGATGCCATAACCATGTACCAGACCCCGCTCCCAGAGAGTGAGGAGATCTCCGAAGAGCTTGGCGAACCGCCTGCCGCTGCCTCGGTTCTGGCCATACCCCCTGCTGCTCTGCCTACAGCTGTTCTCGTGCCCCGAGAACCTAAGGTCCCCCAACCCTATGCATTTTATGGGGATCGGAAGCTCTGTCAGGGCTTCCTAGCATTGTGCAACCTTACCTTCCAGACACAACCCCTGACTTATGATACCGATCAGGCCAAGGTTGCATACATTATTGGACTCCTGGGGGGGGGGGTCGCCCTGGATTGGGCTACCCCGCTTCTGGCCTCCCAGGATGCATTATTAAAATACTATAATGGGTTTTTGAAACAATTTCATTTTTTGTTTGATTACCCTCATCGCGTCTGCAATGTGGAGCAAGGCATCCTCCACCTCAAGCAAGGGAGACAACCCTTGCTCGATTATATTACTCAATTTCGCAAATTAGCCTTTGAACTCGGGTGGGGAGATTTGGTTTTACGGGCCCTGTTCTGCCAAGGGTTGCACGATGATATCAAAGATACCTTAATCAGCGTGGCCACGACTCCCCAAATTCTAGAAGAATGGTAACTGTCACTTCATATTGATGAGAGGCTTACTGAAAGACGTAGGGAGAAACAGGGGGATCAAGGAAAGGGGAGTAGTTTCAGAAGCTCCGGAGGAACCGCGTTGCCTACCGCTCAGGATACCGGAAGGGGTGGACCTGAGCCCATGCAGATTGGAGCTGCCCGAGAGCCACTGAGCGCCGAGGAAAGAGAACGGCGGAGGCGTTTACAACTGTGCTTTTACTGTGGAGCAGGTCGCATTTCTCCTGAGAATGTCCCGCTAAATCTCGCCAACAGCCCAAGCTGGGAAACGCCCCACACCGGTCCTGGGACATTGGGGAGGGGTACCCAACTTTATGTCCCTGTGACCCTACAGGTGTCCCCATCGCGGACATTAGTCACAAGGGCCCTTGTGGACTCTGGGGCCTCGGGGAACTTTAAGGACGCCGGTTTTGCCTCCATCGCTCAATCACCCAGTTAGCCAGACCTTCTATAGATGTAGTACGGAACATTGATTGTTTCCCCCTCGCATCGGGGCCCTACGCCAATGTGCTGCGCCACTCCAATGCGAGATTGGCAATCATAGGGAGGTGGTGCAGCTTGATCTCATCACATCCCCCCTCTTTTCTGTTGTTTTGAGGTTCCTGTGGTTACAGTGACACAACCCCGAGATTGATTGGAGGGCCCTCCAAGTTACCTTTCCAGCAGACCAATGCCAACAACATTGTCTACTCCCACTCCCGTTTTCCACGCGGTCCCACACCCTGGCGGTTTCCTGCGCCCCACTACTCATTCCTCTCCCATACCAAGACCTCTCAGGAGTCTTTAATAAGACGGAGGCTGCGGAACTTTCTCCGAATCTCCCCTACGGCTGCCGTATAGAGCTAGTGCCAGGCTCAGACCCTCCCTATGGAAGGTTATATAATTTATCTCTGGGAGAAACTGCTACCCTTCGGGAGTATATTAAAGAAAACCTAGCGAAGGGGTTCATTTGCCATTCATCATCCCCCGCCAGGGCCCCCCTGTTTTTCGTTCCTAAGAAGGAGGAGGATCTTTGCCTGTATAGATTATAGGGGGCTGAACAGCATTACCGTTAAAAACCGATATCCCCTCCCATTAACCCTTAACTGAAAGGAAAATTACAGGGGACCCGTATTTTTACTAAGCTAGACTTAAGGGGGGGCCTACAATTTAGTCCGAATTAGGGAGGGAGACGAATGGAAAACCGCCTTTCGCACACACTTTGGCCACTTTGAATATCTAGTTATGCCCTATGGCCTAGTCAACGCTCCTGCTACCTTTCAACACTTCATCGGTGATATCTTGAGGATGTGTTGGACATCTTTGTCATCGCCTACTTAGACGATATCCTTATTTTTTTCCACCTCCCCCTCCGAACACATCCAGCATGTGAGGATGGTGCTTAAAAGACTACAATCGCACAAACTTTATTGTAAACTGGAAAAGTGTCAATTCCGTGTGACCACCGTCCCCTTCTTAGGGTTCATCATCTCCCCTGAGGGCATACAGATGGATCCCAGGAAGGTAGAGGTGATACTGAAATGGCCCGCACCAACCTCCGTGAAGGCTCTACAACGATTTCTGGGGAGTGCGAACTTCTATCACCAGTACATCCCCTGCTACTCTCGTTGTACGACCTCGCTAACTTCCCTTCTCAAGAAAGGGGCAAAGTATTGTTGGTCCCTGCCTCAGCAACATGCCGTTGAGTTCCTGAAAATGGCATTTATGGCAGCCCCCCTCCTCCAACACCCGGATGTAACCAGACCTTTTGTAGTGGAAGCCGATACTTCGCACACCGCAACTGGAGCTGTCCTGACCCAAATCCAGGAAGCCCAGAAACTCTGCCTTCCCTGTGCTTATTACTCTCGACAACTGACAGCTGTCGAGTGAAACTACACTATCCTAGATAAGGAGTTGCTAGCAATCAAGGCAGCATTCGAAGCATGGTGCCATTTCCTGGAGTGGGGCCCCCACCCCATCCTTGTTCTTACGGACCACAAGAATCTCACCTATTTGCAGGCTGTGCAAATTAATAGTGCCCGACATGCCCGCTGGGCTTTATTTTTTGCTTTATTTGAATTTTTCGCATCCAATATCGCCCCAGGACCCAAAACACTATGGCGGATGCGTTGTCCAGGTGCCATGCCACAGACAACCACCCTTCAGAGCCCAGTGGGCTGCTTCTGCTGTCCAGCATCTTTGCGGATACATTTCCTTCCTTGGAGCGCCTACAAGCCGCAACCAAGAACAAATGCCAATCTAAAGGATACACCCAATGGCAGGGCCTCTACTATCACCAGGAGCAGATTATGATTCCCCCAAAATTCCACCCCTAGGTGCTGTGGGCACACCACGACTCCCCTCTTGTAGGACATCCAGGACTACAACAAAACTTATTGCTTATAAGATGTCAGTTCTGGTGGCCGGGGATACGACAAGACATGGAACACTATGTCCAAGGGTGCCCTACTTGCGCCCGTACCAAGACCCCCGTTGCCTGCTTGTTGGACTTCTCCAGCTAACGGATTCTCCCAAGGGCCCCTGGCAAAAGATAGCAATGGACTTTGTCTCCCTTCCCAAGGCGGATAACTACGATACCATTTTCATGGTCATAGACTACTTTACTAAATTGCCCCATTTTATCCCGTCAAGGAGTTCCGTTGGCAAGACAGACGGCCGTGTTACTGCTTCGAGAACTTGTACGACTTCATGGCGTCCCCCGAGAAATAGTATCGGATTGAGGGCCCCAGTTCATTGCCTGATTTTGGAAGGCGTTCTTCAGTTTCCTCAAAGTTCAACTGCGCCCTACAACGACATATCACCCGCAGGCCAACAGACAAGTAGAGCGGGTGAATCAACATGTAGAACAGTACCTTAGGTGCTTTTGTGCATACCTACAGGACGATTGGGTGCAACACTTACCACTTGCCGAGTTTACGTATAATAACAGCCCCAACGCCACTCTGGGAAACTCTCCCTTTTTCATGACTTACGGTTTTCATCCCCCGTTGTGGGTTCCCGACGTACCCCATACAACAGTCCCGGCAGCAGGAGTGTTAGTTTCCCACATCAAAAGTGCTTAGCCGATTGTACAACGATGTGTGAAAAAGGTTCGGCTACAATACAAGGCCACCGCGGACAAGTGGCGTCTCCCAGGCCCTTCTCTAAAGGTAGGGGACCTTGTTTGGGTCCGACAAAAAAAACTACCCCTCGGTGCGACCCTCTGTGAAACTAGATGACGCTTACATGGGACCCTTCCCTGTGACAGGAAAATTAAATGAGGTAACCTACACTGTGGGCCTCCCCGCCCATCTCCAGATCCATTCCTCCTTCCACATATCACTCCTCAAGAAAGCGTGTCCCCCGCTCTCCCCCTACAGCATATTCCGCTCCCTCTGCCACTCCTACTAAAGGGACACCCCGAGTACGAGGTCCAGGATATTCTGGATTCTAAATTCCGTGGATCCCGGTTATATTATTTAGTAGCCTGGAAGCACTATGGTCCTGCTGAACGGTCATGGGAGCCGGCTATGAATATTCATGCCCCCCGCCTGCTCCTGCGTTTCCATCGATGCCACCCAACAAAACCTGGATTGCGCACCGTGGTGGTGGTGGGTCTTGGGGGGGTGGGTACTGTCACGCCGCAACACGGCGTGACACAATGGACCCGGAAGTACCTGGGGAAAAGAAGGTGGAGGAGCCCTGCGCGGCGTCCTGGGGATTCCCCAACGTCACCGGGGCGGGCCCAGAACACGGCTCTGCAACCACCAGCAACAACAGCAGTGGCGGCTGGATCGCAGGCGGCAGCTCTGCCCAGGCACAGTGTGCACTTCGCGGAGCACCGCACGCCGCCAGGGGGTGGGGCCCAGCCGGTGTCACAAGCAGGAAGCCAACAGCAAGGGGCATAAAAGGGCCGGCGGGATAGCAGTTTCCCGCCGGTAATCGTAAGAGGGACTGCCCCCCCCTATTGTGGTTCATTGTTGTGTGCGAGCAGACAAGTTGGTGATTCTGTTCCCTTCCTTCTTCCCTCTTGTGCCTGGAGATATCTGTGAGTACGTGCCGTCTTCTTGTTCCCTTTCCGTGCCTTAGTCCCTTGTACAAATGATTCCCCCTGTCGATCCTTCCCCATCTCTCCCGAGTAAAAGTGTTGTCCCTTCCTTCATTGTTCCCCTCCCTTCGTGGTCCCTTTTCCCCGACCCCCACCCCCGGGGGGACCCCGGGGCCCTGAATCCCGAGTACCTCAACCCCTCCCCCCTGCTCACGGACCCTGGAGAGTATAGGAGTGAAAGCCCCCGAGTGTGTTCCCCCTCCTGTTTCCCCCTTCCCCTCCTGGGAGCCACGCATTCCTCTCTGGCCCTATGATGATCTGGGTTGCCCTCAGTGTCTGAGGGCATTACCAACCCCATGGTATTACTGTGAGAGACCTTTTGAGTCTGAGCTCCATCTCTTTCCCCCCTCTCCCGGTCCCTCCCCTTCTCCCCTGACCCGTCCCCCCCCTAACACAGGTTGGCAGTTGGAGAGCTCACTGTCAAGGGAGGGGTATCTTGGTATGGCAGTTGGAGAGTTTGCTGCCAGGTTGGAGGGGGATGTCTCGGTGTGGCAGTTGGAGAGCTCACTTGGGGGTGTGGGGGTGGTTCTTGGTGTGATAGTTGGAGAACCTGTTGCCAGGGGTGGGGTGTCGGAGTGTCAGTTGGAGAGTTCAGTGTCAGGGGGGGTCTTGGTGCAAATATAAGAACAGCCACAGACCTATGGTCCACTTAGCCCAGTCTCTGGCAGTGGCCAGGACTGTATGGAAGTGTACAAAAACGAGGTATATATGGAGTGAGACATTCCCTGTTCACTCCCCAGCTCCTGGCAATTAAAGATTTCATCCCTTGATCAACTTGGCTAATAGCTACCTATGGCCCTGTCCTCTGTGAACTTATCCAATCTTCTTCTTTTTAAAAAACTCAGTTATACTCTTGGCCTCTACAACATCCTTGGTAATGAGTGTGTTGTTTTGTAGGCACATATAACCAGTTGTATCTGGTGCACAGGCTGCGTCCGTTCATCTCCGGCCCGGACCTGGCCTCCCTCATCCATGCCTTCGTCACCTCAAGGCTGGACTACTGTAACGCGCTCTACGTGGGGCTTCCCTTGTGCCTGGTTCGGAGGCTGCAGCTAGTGCAAAATGCGGTGGCTCGTCTCCTTACGGGGACGGGCCGTCAGGAGCATATTACACCTGTGCTCCGGAGCGGACTCTGCACTGGCTGCCAATAGTGTGCCGAGCCAGGTTCAAGGTTTTAGTGTTGATCTATAAGGCCCTTTACGGTCTGGGCCCCTCATACCTCAGGGATCGCCTCGCCCTCCGCGCCCCAGGGTGGTTCCTGCGGTCGGCCGGGGGTGCCTTCTTGGAGGTCCCCCGCGTAAAGGAGGAGAGGGCATTCTCGGTGGCCGCACTGCGCCTTTGGAACTCCCTTCCGGAGGAAGCCTGCCTGGCCCCAAGCCTGTTAACATTCCGGCGGTATTGTAAGACCTGGCTGTTTGCCCAGGCCTTTGGGGAGGGTGGGAGGATGGGTTAGGGCTTTGTTTTCTTTCCCCTACCTTGTTTTATGGTCTTAATGTCGAAGCTGTTTCTCTGGCCCTGTTTTTAAAAGTATTTAACTTTGATTGTTTTAAATTGTTTTTATATTGATTGATGTTTTGTTGTTGGAAGCCGCCCCGAGCTGTGTACAGGAGGGGCGGGGTACAAATGTCTTTAATAATAATAATAATAATAATAATAAATATAAAGGTATTGTATAAAAGTAACTGTGTGTTGTATTTGTGGGGGAGAAAGTGCTTCCTTTTGCTTGCTTGCTTGCTGCTTCTGCTGCTCGTTAAGTTGCTGGTATTATGAGTAACAGTTCCCTATTTACTTTCTACATTCATGATTTTATAAACCTCTATTATATCCCCCCCGTCCCTTTAGCTGTCTCTTTCTTACCTGAAAAGGTCAAGCCTTTTGAGCTTCTCTGCCTTTTTTATGTGGCAGTTAGAGAACTCATTGCTGGGGTAGCTTGGTTTGGCAGAGTTTGTTGCTAGGGTATTTCATTGTGGCAATTGAGGGCCTCAAGATTTACTGGGTTGTCCTGAAAACATTGGTTTGAGTTAATGGATGGATAAATGTACTGGACTCTGCTGGTTCACTTCCCTTCTGTTTTGTTTTTCTTGTGTAACTGTGTTGAAGACCTTCTTTCCAGTAAAGGGAAGAAAGAATAAAAACTTCTGCATAGCCCCACTCCAAAATTGGCACTTAGCCCTGAATTTTAAGCCAGGACCTCTGTGACAGTAGGCAATTAAAGCTGCAGAGTCAGGTACTTGGAACTTAGGATGTGCTGTAATTAAATTGGCATTATCCTCATTTTGCAGACTGGGAACTGAGGCACAAGGAAGGGCAAAAATTGCAGGAGCGTCCACTACATATGTGTGCCTTGTTGAATAGATGTCTAGTGTAGGACACCCAGGGCCTGATGTTATTTAAAAACAAACAAACAAAAACCCTGAGCAGCGTCAGCTTTCATTGTCTCCAGGTGCAGTTGTAATTGCTCAGCACTATTATTATTTTTATATAGCTCTAACAATGTACCTGGTGCTTTACAATCATCAGTTATAGTCAGGACCCTGCCCCACCTGGCTTACGCTTCTGCCAACCAGCCTAGCCTCATGAGTCTCCAGCTGGAGGAATCCACAGCTACCTGTGACAGGGATGGTTTAAATGATTTGCTCAGCATCGAGCAAGAAGTATACAAGAGAGGCTTGTATAAAATAATTTCTTGGGCTACCGTTAACTTGCTTGGCTTAAAGCCCAGTTTCTCTGCCTTATGCCCACCAAGCTTTCCAGCTTCTACAGTGAATCAGGCAAGGTTCCTACAGACTCATTCATCACACATCCCCTGGCTTGTTCAGCGGACATGATCCATCCTAGTCACCAAATGAAGTAGTGGTTCTGTGAAAAAAGTAATAGCTGAATAGAGACCAACGTGCAACGGGGGGGGGGGGGGGGGGNTTTAGGAACACAAAATCAGTACTACTTGCAAAAACGTCATTTTGAAAAAATAATAATTTGAATTTCTACCCTGCCCTTCTCCTAAGGCTCAAAGCAGCGTACAATATTAAAACACAGAATACATTAAAATCCCTTTTTAAAAAACCCCACCCTTGCCCCTTAACCCACCTCAACTCCTATCCCCACCTGCCAATCAATCACCTTGGGTGACTTTCCACTGTACCAATGGGAGCTGGTGACACTGCTAGGAATAGAATGGTTTTTCTGGGTTGTGGTCCAGTTCCTTAACCACAAGACCCTCTTTCTCCTTCTGTAGACCAGCTCCCTATGGAGACTTGTCTCATTGACTGTAGAACTGCTTTCTGCTCCTCTTCCCTCAAAGATTTTGTTTGTTTCAGACCCACCAACTTGTATCAGACTCACCAACATGTAGCCTTTGTACTACATTCTTTTATTGCAGGAGGATCTTGTGAGACTGGGTGATTGGGCTTCTAAATGGCAGATTAAATTTAATATGGACAAATGCAAAGTGATGCACAGAGGCAAAAATAATCTAAACAATTTGTACACAATGCTGGGTTCTAAATTAGGAGTTACCACTCAGGAAAAGGACCTTGGAGTTGTTGTGGTCAATATATTGAAATTCTCAGCTCAGTGTGCAGTGGCCGTCAAAAGAAAAAAAGCACACAGAATGTTAGGAATTATTAGTTAAAGGGATAGAGAATAAAACTGCAAATATCTTAATGCCACTAAATAAATCTGTGGTTTGTCCGCACCTTGAATATTGTGTGCAGTTCTGGTCACCCCATCTCAAAAAATACATAGTAGAAATAGAAAAGGTACAGAGAAGGGCAACAAAAATAAGGGGTATAGAACCGCTCCCCTATGAAGAGAGGCTTGGCTAGGTTGTAGTTGCTTGGAGAAGAGACGACTGAGAGGGATATGGCAGAAGTTTATAAAATCAGGAATGGTGTGGAACAAGTTAATAGGGTATGGTTATTTACCCTCTCAAATAGTACTAGAACATGGAGGGGCTACTCCATGAAACCTAACAGGTAGTAGATTTAAAACAAATAAAACATTTTTTTCACTCAACGCACAATTAAGTTGTGTAATTTGTTGCCAGAAGATGTGGTCAAGGCCAGTAGTATAACTGGGTTTAAGAAAGAGCTGGACAGGTTTCTGGAGGATAGGTCCATTAGCCGCTATTAGCCAAGTAGGTTTGGATAATGTAACCTCTTACTGTTGGGAGCTGGGAGAGAACAAGAGGGAATGGGTTGCCCCATAGTGACCTGGTGGGTACTTCTTCCAAGTGACTAAGATTATCCACTGTCGGAGACAGGTGCTGGGCTCGATGGACCATTGATCTGACCTAGTATGGCACTACTAATTTTCTTAATTTAGCTGCGTAAAAGAAAGTGGTCTCAAATTGTGGAAAGTAAGGCTGGCTTGTTAGAGGGCCTCTTTTTATGCATCTGGCTAATTGGTCCCAAGACTCCATTTTTTGGCTTCGGCAAAGATCCATTATTAGTCACTGTTGTTACAATAGGTTTCTTAGTCTCTCATTGTTGATGAAAGCCTGCCGTGGAAGTCCTAGAGAGTCTTACTGTGTAAATTAGATCCACTTCAGCATTTGGCTGGGGAGCCTTGAGTATCATTTGATTAAGAAATGCAGTTAAGCCCATGCCTTCTAGGTGCCCCAAGCGGTCACACTTGTGGATTCCAAAAATTCAATGTTGTATCGATTAAGGCTGCAGTTTGAAACATATTTACTTGTGAGTAAGCCCCATTTAAGTTTAAAATGTCTGACTTGCAAGTAAGTGCGTTTAGGATTGCAGTCAAGGGCTTTAATTTTGTGACTATTAGTCTTTCCTCCAACCCCTGTTCAGGCTGCTACGTTGGACTTTTGTAATTTCCAGGCTGGTGTCTGTGGGGATTAAGCCATCGTGGTCACCATCTGTGTCCTAACAGCTTGTCACAAATAGCCCTTGGGCAGTACTTTTCAAACCACTTGAGCCTGAGTCTGAGCATCTTCTGGAGGCAGTGTAAAACGCTCTTGTTTGTTAAGGCATTTGGCAGGCAGGGATAGGGATTGGGGCTGGTTGGGAGATTATATGTGGTTGAGGGGAGGGGATAGGGAAGTTTTTGGAGGAGAGGATTTTGGGGGAGGGAATTGGTTTTTTAATCTGTGTTAAAGGTTTTTTTATTAGTTGTAAGCTGCCCTGAACCAATTTGGGAGGGGCAGCATATGAGTTGAAATAAAAAAATACTGAGTTTCACCATTTTGAGGTGTCCTGGCCAAAACTGTAGTTTTAAAGTTATCTATTCATGAAGAAATCCATAAACAAAGCCATTAGGCAACAAGTCATGTTCTCCCGGCACACACTGTGTTATTTACCTGACTGTTCCATTTGAAGAATGCCGTGGCATGTAGTCCCTTGAGCTGGTGCGGCAAGATGCCATCCTCCTTCTAGCCAGACTGTATTTTTTGGCTTTGGAAACGGAGTCTGAATTCTAATGAAGACTTGCATCATTGGATTTGTAGTTAATTACAGCCATTTTCGGTTGCACTGCAAGCTTCTCCACATGGCTTATGATGCGGCAGTGTTGGCAACATTTGAAAAAGAGGAAAATTAAGGTTGAGGCTGCTAGAGGTGATTTTGAGCGAAGGGGCTGTGTCAAGCCTCTCCCAGCATTTTGCCTAGATGTGCATGTATGAACCCTTCATTCCCTAAATCCGACCTTGTCCGCCTATGCAATCTTCTTGATGTGTAGCTAGCTTTTCCTCCTTTAAGATAATTTCCCTTGCCACTTACCCTGTCTCATCTGTATTTCTCTTTCATGTAAATTCGGAAGGCTTTTTGGATTCAGCTCAAGGGTTTTTTATTCTGGAAAGGAAGCGACTACTTTTTGCTAGCAAGCAGCATGAAAATCCTGAGAGGGGTCAGTCAACACACCAGGAGGCAAAAAGATTAGGTTTAGATATTTGCAGTTATGACATAGTTGTAGCGTGATTGGCTAATAAAAGCTATTAGCAAGCCATCAACAATCCGGAACCAATAAAAGCATAGGAAATCACAGCATTTAGGAAAAACTGCGGAGTTATGGGATGGTAACTGTACTGCACATCTGCGCTCTGATAGGCTGAAAGAATTCCATTTTGAAATGATATTTGATACTTTTGAAAAAGACACTTAGATTTACTTAGTGTTCTAAGTTACTGAAAAAGTCTTAAGATGATGCTCAGCATATTTTGATCTAAAGGAAATTCCATTACTTCTGTCCTGATGTCTTTATGTGAATTCATTGGCTGCAGTTTGTTACTTGCTAATTTAATGTTCTGTACCCAGTGTGGTATTTTGTTCCTTTTCCTGTCTTTAAATATATATATATATATATATATATATATTCTAAATTGTCATAATTCAGTGATGTGTGGTTTTTTTTTGTTTAAATTAAAATTTTAAAAATTAAAAGGTAGTTTATGAAGAACACAGGGGCTTAGACAGAGTTAAAATGTAGAGAGTCTGCTTTTTGTACAGTCACAAAAGAAAATGCTCTATAATGCTCAAACATCATCATGCCTCTATTACTGCATAGGTAGTATAATGCACACAGAGCTGCTATTGTGCCCTTTATTTTTTTTTATGCTGATGAATATGCTTATACTAAAATAAACTCCCATTAATCATAAAATATCTTCTTAGCAACAGTCCTCTCAAATACAGAAGAAAGCTTACTGAGAGCTCTTTGCTGTAGGCTGCTGAGGTGGATTCCGTAGCTCCAGCGATAGACTGAAGGAGACTGCAGTTCCCCCATCAGTTTCATAATGCTCAGAATGCTTCCATTTACATCACCGTGTGCAGTGCAGGGCAACGGGCTGCCAGGAAATTTGAAACTATTTTGATTCCAGTTGACTAGAACAGCAGCAATTGAATTAGGCTTGTATCATTAGAGATAAACTGATGATCTGTGCATTTTCATTGACCAATGGGTAACTGCTGGAGCTACAGTAATCTCTGTGAGTAGTCAGCCTCTCTTCAAGCCAATCTGTCTATTTATTTAGTTAGCTAATAGGGTGACACATGAACACACACCTCTATATAATGTTCTGGTGAAAATGTCTTTCTATATTTGTAATGTGTTTGCTTCTGAGACTTGTTGTCGTTATTCCACGGTCATGCTGCTGCGGTAGGTTGAAATTTCAGTGATTGAATACGTACATATGAAAGATCATATTTACTGCCCGCACTGCTGAAGTTATGGATTCTGAAAATCTTTAGTCATCAGTAAGGTGCCAGCTGCTCAAAGGCTATATTTGCCTAGTGTCTCCGCTTTCTCATGCTATTTTAGCTTGGATTCTATGTTGTTTTTGCTGTCTCAGAAGAAACAAATTAAAATGCATGGCATAAATGAATGTTACCTTTTAAAGTGCTTTCCTTTCATTGTGCGGGTTTTTTTCCTCCTGCTTTTCCTCTGCGGAGTGTCTGATTTTTTTTTTTGCCATTCTTTTCTTAGTCGTGTTTGTAATGCAGTCATATTGGGGGATGGGAGCTTGATAGGATATGCTAGTTGCTTTGGCAAGACATGATGCTGTGGTGCTGGATGGGAATAAGGGAGGAGTTTCCCTTAAAGAGCTCAAACTCCTTTAAATGCTGGTACCCAACAGAAGGCAGAGTTTCCCTGGCAGTGGTACAAGCCTTTTAAGAAGAGGTGGTTATTGGTGGCCACCCGAAATTTGTCACTACAAGGAGTGGCAGACAGAGCAAAGCTGAAGGCAGAACACAGTGCTGTAGCTTGTCTCAGGGCAGGATGGGCTTTAGCTCTTATTCCACACAATTTGTTTTTGCAATTGAACTAGCATAGGGCATTTAATTTGCTACTTTTCTGAGGGAGTAGGAAAAAAGGGCAAAAATGTTGGTTAAGGTTCCCAAACTATGGATTGTGACTCTCCAAGTGCATCAGGTTATTTGCCTGATGAGGTCATGATCCCACCTGACCTGGAGCATAGCTATGTGCAGCAGGTGCAGATGCACTGGGGCCTGCGTGCATGGAGGCCCCCCACATACATACAGAATGCATATGTACACTAGTGCAGGGGGCCAATTCTATTTTCTGCACCAGGGCCCATTTCCACCTAGCTACACCCCTGCACGTGACACTGGATATGCTCTGTATGGGTAAAACCAAACAAGATGGGGTTGAGGCAACTTCCTGGGCTACTCCAGGGAGGGCCACTGCAGCTGCCACTCAGGTCGGCGGAGGGGGCAGTTCACATGAGCAGTGCTCCCCCCCCCCCCGCCAGGTAATCTAGGCATGGGGGCTGCTGTCACAGGTCCCTCCATGCTGCTGGGAGATGCACTGTCACCTGGCTGGTTCTGTGTGCCAAACAGCTGATTAGGGGCACTTCTCCAGGCCCCCCCATCAGCTCTTTGGCAGTTGGGATGAGCGCACTCCTTTGGGCCTGATCTTCAGACCTCGTCTCAGGGCAGGGCTGTATGGGGCCTAACAGATGGGAGTGTGACCATTAGCCCGGGTGGCTGGGTCTTCATCTGGGATGCGTCGCCGACCACCTCCGGCCCATGCCTGCGTAGCAGCTGGCTGCCTGCCCCAAGGCGGACATGGACGAACGTTTGTCAGTGTCCAAAGTAATGTCCATGCGACTCAGGCTACTGTGTCGTTTCACCCCCTGCCTTCGTTGCTGTCCAGAGTGATGGGATTATATTTAAGTTTCAAAACAGGGTCCTGCAGTCAAGAAGTTTGGGAATTGCTGAACTAAGGCCTTCGCATGTTGCTCTGGAAAGGGGTGTAAAGTGGGCTTTACACAGCTAGCATGGTTTAAATGGGAATTGGTTCTTCGCTCTTTTCTGCGAGCTCGTCATTGTCACGTTAACCACCTGAGAATGGTTTTCGTTCTTTGGATGTACAATATGAAAGGATTGGATAAGTTCACGGAGGGTGACCCTACCATTGGCTATTTGCAAAGATGGTAAAGGCGTGCAGCCTCTGACTGACAGAATTCCCCCTTTTCAGCCACCCCGGCTGAAAAGACAAGTTGTCGCGCCCCTTCAAGGGGCCCCGGGTAGCGCGGCACTCTCGGGAGGGGGAGCGGTGCCATAAGCAGCGGCGGTCCCCTGAACAAGGCTGCTTGTGGTGCCACCCCCCCCCCCCCCATTTCCCTCTGCGGAGGTACTCCGAGCCACGGGGGTGGGGGGTGGGGAGTTCAGGATTGCCCGGAGAGGGCGCCCGCATGGCGGGATATGTTGGAGCCGGCGAGGGTTGCAAGGCAACCCTCGCTGGGAAGAGCGCGAAGAACACGCTGATTTGATTGGTGCACCGCCCATGCGGGGCAGTGCACAGTAGCAAAAAAATCTTCCGCTCACCTCTGTTAGTCTTGAGGCGGCGGGGAATCCAGCAGCACCCTCCCACCCGCCCAATCAACACTATGGCTATGCGGTCGCTTAGCAGGGCCAGGAAGGAATTTTTGTGAGCAACATTAATTGGACCTGTTGTTGTTCTTTTTTTGCCTTCCTCATAGTGTTGGGGGTATAATTTGGCTAATTGATTTTAACCTGTTAGAAAATGTTGTTATGCTGCTACTAGTTGAATTTTGTCGCACTCTGCAGGGGTCCAGCACATGAGTTAGGTAGGTTAGAAGATTAATTGGGGGCATCTCCTTAAGAGATGAGGGAGTGATTCCAGCTGCAATCGCAGGGTATGGCAAGCGGTGGAGTCAACCCCTTGGGAGAGGTGATCGCGAGGGCCGTAAGGACACGTACTGTCCGCGGCTTGAGGGCACCCTCCTCCTTCCCCTGGCCCATCCGGGCCGTGGTCCCCCTCCCCGTGACTGTGGTACCGGGAGGGGGAGACGTTTAGAACAGTTATGAGGGATTGGTACCCGATGGGATATTGGGCTAATTCCTGAGTTATGTTCATGTGTTTTTTGAGTAAGGGTAATGGACCCAATTCACCTTAGCGAATTGCCCCACCATCATAATTCGGTTGCATAATGTGTTTATTAATAAAGAGTGCGGCCATTTGAATTCCAATTTTTTGTGTCGTGTCTCACTTGGGGGAGGGGTGCGTCGACAAGCTGGGAGTGAGTGAAAAAAGAGATGGATCATTATATTTATGCCCTGTTTTGTATGCTTCCTCTGAAGCATGTCATGCAGAGGATACTGGGCTAGCTTCTAGACTATTGGTCTCACCCAGTATGGCAGGGCTTGTATGTCTCACAAATGGTTTTGTTAGCTACAGTAGGCCTGATTGGGTTGAGCATGGGGTTGATATGACGTATGTGATTCAAGGAGTTAAGGAGGAGAAGGAAAACAACAGAATCACGCTGTGAATTGTTTACTGTTCTCCTGACCAGCTGCCCTGGCAGATAGTGATTGTATGGAAGCTTGCAGCTGTGCCTAATATTCCTTGCCAGAAAACTCAACTCTGTATCATCCCCCCGCCCCACCCCCAGTTTCAAAATCAAAGCCTGCCATACAAGTCACAGATACCATGGCCAAAGGCACACCAGCTTTTAGGTCTGAAGCCTGGTCACGGAGCGTTCCTGAAGCATACCTGTTGCTACAGATGCCAGATGTCTCTTATTTGAAGGGAGTGTCTAGAAAAGAAGTGGGTCCCTGCACAAATGGTTCTCTATTGGTTTGGATACTGTGGATTACCCGTCAGGTATCCAAATGGTATCATTTGGGTATTGTGCCAGCTCTACCCCTGCTATGTTTGGCAGCTGTGGCGAGGTGAAGGGGGCTTGTAGAAGTGTCAGAGGAAGCCGAGGCCTTTGTGTCCACCCACCTTGTGCATGTTCCAAGGCCCATGGTGCAAGGGCCTCAACCCTCCCCCACTGCCATCTCCTCAAACCCTGCTGCCAAATGTAAGTGGGGAAGGAGGGGATGGAGCTGGCACAACTGCCTAATTTTGCATACGCTGGGTAGGGTACCCATTCAGGCATGTGGTTCCACTACCCACATACCTGGGTGAGTACCTGCGGGCACAGTCCCTTACTTCAGAGCACTACAGTGCCCTAGACCATAATGGTTGTACCTTATTTTGGAATCCTATAATTTCATAGAACATAATAGGGGGCCATGACTTCAGAAAATCACAGCTCTGCTGTGTCCATCCTTTTAAAAAATTTGATTTGGCAACCCTACCTGTTACGGTCAATAAATGGTTGGTGTGTGAAACCCCCACACAGCGAAGGTTAATGTATTTCAGAATCATTAGGGGAACGTTCCTGCTGCTTTTAAACCTAAATTGCCATAGCGTTCTGAAGTACTCGAGAAGCACTGTACATTTAAATGTGTTCGGATTTGAATTAAATAAGAGACTCCCTATAAAATGTTCTTCATTTAAATAATCTGACCGATGTGCCTGTTTAGGAAGTAACTCTTACCTGTGTTGGAACCTGTCAGCTTAATGGGGAATTTGAGCTTATTGGCTTTTTTGAGTCGCACAGGACGCTTCATCAGAACCTGCCTATTGTCTGAGGAAGAGTCTTGTATATCCTCACCAACAGAAGTTGGTCTAATGAAAGATAGCGTCTGAACTACTTTGTCTGTATATTAGCTATAAAGCACATATGGCGGGAATGTGACAAAACCAAACTGCAATTATTTTGATGTTGGCCAGTTTTGTTTACGTCTGTAGTGTTAGGGGGTCTGACCAGTCATTGCCATGCATTTGATCTTTGGAAGAGCTAAAAGGGCAATGAAAATAAAATTAACAAAATGTAATGGGCATGGTGTCATGGGATAATTGTCATTTTGTCATACAACACAAGGGACACTCACTTGAAACCAAATTTTCCAAATAGCAACACGAACAAACAACAAATCATAAACATAGGGAATGGTTGATAATAAAAGTAGGACAATCAATATAAATTAACATGATACTTCTAATAAATCAACAGCATTGAATGCGCTTATCAGTTAGTCTATTTCTGTTTAGACTTTGTTCCATTGTGAAGAGGTTTGCTTTTCTTCTTTGACGCTTTTTGGGGATTTACAAAGGACACCAGGTAATTTGGGTTGGATATTATTTTAAGTTGAAAAAAAATATTTATACTTCCTTTGTTTTCCAGGACATTGACTAACAGGGGTGGTATTTGTAAAGGTTGTGTATGGTTTACTTCATGCAAATAATTATGTATTAATGTAATGTACTGTCTTAATCATTGAATGAATGATAGGTTGTTATGGGAAGATTAGTAGATGGATATTCATTCATTTTACAATAATCTGAATTCATATTTCTTTTGTATTCAGATATATTTGAGATATTTTAATGATATATATAGAGGAGTGGTTAGTCCTCTGTTTAATTAATTGTTTTGTATTTTAGAACTTGTTTTGGAACAGTTTGTAAGAATATCCACGCTATTCTGAAGAAGACGTTATGAGTCGAAACATGTCAATAGCTTATGTGGAATAAAGCTTTGTACATATAACGGATAAGCGCATTCAATGCTGTTGATTTATTAGAAGTATCATGTTAATTGTCCTACTTTTATTATCAACCATTCCCTATGTTGATGATTTGTTGTCTAATTGTCATATTCCCTGAAAATAGCTGCTTTCTTCAGTTCTTTTGCCTGCCATTTGTTTCCTGTGATTCATAGCAGAGCTGTCATGAATGTTTAGGAATATCTGAATTCAGTGAACTTGGGAAATCTGCACGTTCAGATTTGGATTTCTGGACACATTTGTGAAGCTTATGTGAGCTAATTTCTTCATGATTTGGTAGTTTGGTATTCAGACACACACACACACACACACACACACACACACACACACACACACACACACACACACACACGTAACATTTCTGCTGTCACTTGCTCAGGTTGGTTAACACAGTTATGTCAAAACAAAAATTTGTCATGAAGTCAAAGTAACCAACATTGAAGTTCTACTAGTCAAGGCTTGTATCCAGGTTCGGCAAAAGTGTGGATCCAAATCCGGAGTGTGTGTTCGTGACAGTAAAGGAATACTTGAGATTGGTTTGCAGACAGGAAATGCTCATTATTTCAGCCCTCTTTCATATATTATTGGGGATCTCCAGGACCCTTTAAATCCAGCAGAGCATTCCGTCATTCCTGTCTTGTGGTGGGAACTTCCTTGTTTTCCCTAAATTCAAATGTACAAAACGATTGTAGACCAAGCGCCTGACAGGAATAAATAAAATGTAACGGCATGAAAGAGAGACCTAGATGGAATAGGAGAGGGGTGAGGAAACACTCTGGCCCATGGGCCAAATTCAGCCCATTATTATTTTTTATTCAGCCCCTTTCCAATTCCTGAATCTAGCCTGTGAATCCAGTCTCTTCCCTCAAGCACTGAAAGAGTCCAGGATCTGGACCCTCATCTTCCTTCCTCCACTTTGAACACATACCTTAAGCGCCCACACCCCATCTCCTGTTGAAGCTGTGGGGCTTGTACTAATTTTCAAAGTTGTCCACGGGAAGGAAGAGGTTCTCTACCCCAGAATAGCATTTCCACGCAGTTATGATGCAGTCAAAAACATTGTGACTGAAACTAATTAGAATGTGGTTATGGTTTTAGCGTATGTACACTGACTAAATATACATTTTCTTTGTTTGTTTTACAGGTGGCCATGGAGGTAGCACTCTACTTCCACATAATGTCACCAATGAATTTCCAGAGTATGGAACTATGGATCAGGGTGCAGAGACACTGAAAACATCATCTGAGATTGTGACAGAGTCTATAACATGCAGTCCCGAGAGGCAGGAGGGTGACCCCCTGCCTTGCGCACCACTCTTTGGGAGCTGCAGTTATGGGGAAGATGCAAGATCCTGCACTGAGGTGTCACAGATACCCCTAAAGGAAGAAGAATTACCTTCTGCTAAGGAACTGACTGAGAATATGAAATTTTCTCCCCAAACAGAAAAGCTACAGGAGGGAGAGAATCTGCAAATGGAAAAAGAAAGGAATATTGGCAACACAGATGAACAGGCAGCCAGGGAAATGGTTCTGTCAGGCCAAGAAAAACCCTCAGAAATGCCTCTTCCATCTGAAATTGCAACTGAGGAAAAACTGTATTTGATTGTAGAAGAAGATCCGATTACAATATTAACAAGGGAAATAGAGTCCGAGCCCTTTCAAGTCACCGATAGTGCAACTGAGGAGGTCCACAAAGCTCATGAGACAAGCTGTCATATACCATCTGTAACAACCTCTAAGCCAAGAAGCAAAGTGGAGGCTGTTGTTGGTGTTCTGGGCGAGGAGTGGACAGACTTTGAGAAGGAATTTTCTGGGTATGATCCAGGCAAAATGCAGACAGCTCCTGGGAGGAGGAGATCAAAAGAGACAGCCGTGAGCAAACATGTAGAATTTCAAGGGGTAGAAATCCTGTGGATACAAAAAGCAGAGGAACAGAAGGGAACAAGGCACTCTGTCTCGGAGGCTGATGCACCCGTACAAAGCTATGTGTCTGTAGAAAGGAAGAAATTTTCCGATGCACCGAGCTACAACATTCCATCCACAAACACCTCAGAGTTAGTCCGTTCGCCTGAGAGAACGTGGAATGAAACTTGGGACAGCTTAAGATTTGGCGCTTGCTCCGAGTCACTTTCTCCAGCTTTGCTGGCTGAAGGTGGAGAGGATGAAGTTTTTGTGAGAGAAGAGAAGAAATATGCTGAAGAGAGGAAACCTAGGCCAGACAGAGACAAAGCAAGGTAAGATGGTTTTTTGGGCAGGAGCTGTATCCCTGCCTGCATTGTATGGAATGGCCTGAGCCTACTGTGGATGCTGGTGTCATACAACTATCTAATATGTCTCCCAACAGTGACAACTAGAGTTCTGGTCAGGTTCAAGAATTTGGCCCAAACCCAAGTGCATTGAGCTGATACAGCCCAGGTCCAATGCATCCATGGATGGATGTGTCCCCATAGAGCACTGTGATATCACTGTGCACCATGGGGACACCATGGGGGGCAGGGCTCAGGAAGTCCAGCCTGGGTCCTGTTGGGTTCAGGTTGGGGTTCAGGCCTGTAGTGGTTACTGCACAATTGATGTGGAGCTGAGCTTTGTAGTTGGAACAGTACTAAAATACATCTGTCCCATGCTTGGATGTCTGAATATAGTCTCCAAACGGGGTACAATAATTAATCAAAGAACTGAACGTTTTATTCCATTTTTGATTGTAGTAAGACAGTTTCTAACGTTTACAGAGAGAATATTTTTAAATGCTCTTTTTGGAAACTATATCTTGTTTTTCTCACACTTTGCATTCCTTTGACAAAATAATTGTAGAACCCCACCACCAAGTTACGCACGCGTAGTGGTTACTGCACAATTGATGTGGAGCTGAGCTTTGTAGTTGGAACAGTACTAAAATACATCTGTCCCATGCTTGGATGTCTGAATATAGTCTCCAAACGGGGTACAATAATTAATCAAAGAACTGAACGTTTTATTCCATTTTTGATTGTAGTAAGACAGTTTCTAACGTTTACAGAGAGATTGTAGAACCCCACCACCAAGTTACGCACGCGTAGTGGTTGGAACAGTAGGTCAGACGCAGGCCATAGGTTGAAATGCTAAAATCGAAGACCTCGGGAGTTGCTCATTTTCTTAGAGTATTCTTGAGTTTTGCCAGGATGAGGCAACGGAAGTTCAGCAGTTGCGCCTGGTACCCTGATGAGAAATACCAATAATTAAAAGGAACATTAATTTTTTTAAAACATTTTTTTCATGAAAGCTTTATAGAATTTTTCAGTCCAGCTCTACACAGGCTGGACCGGGTAAAATAGGAAGGTGGTGTTGAGATGGGTTTGAGAGGGTTTGGGGGGCTTGTTCATGTAAGTGCTTATTTAGAGCAGAGGTGAGGAACCTTCCCTTCCCCTGCTCTCCCTCATGGGCTGGATCTGATCTGGCCCACATCTCCACTGATTGGATTGTCCCATGAGGAGGAAGGGGGGAAAACGTGGCTGCTTCAGGCTGGGCTGGTTTTCCGCCCCCACAGAGCGCTTTGGGAATGCTTTGTGGAGGCAGAGCTCCAGCTTCTGCACGGGTATGGAACCTTCTTGAAGAGCACTTAGGCACCTGGAGGCTTCTCTGTTCCTTGAATTTTGTCTCTGTACTGTAGGCAATTAAGGTTCAGGAGAGCATCTGGGGGCTTAATCGAGGGGCGCTGTGGGCTGAAAGTGGACTATTGGCCAGAGGTTCCCGCCCCTGGTTTAGAGAGAGCTTCCGAGTCCCTCCTAACTCACTCTAACTGCATGTGTTCGCAAACACAGGGTCATAGAAAGGACTGTGAGAGGAGGGGGATTAAAAGTGAGTGTGGAGGCTCCTGCTGCAGGGGGAGGCATGTTCATATGTACATTTCATGTGAATTTCCCTTATTGACTCATGAAATCCTCTCCTGTCCCAGCAAACCTCAGTACTACTTCATTGGTGTGTTTATTCCAGCCCCCTCCCATTAGAAATCCCTGGAAAGTTCCAAGGGTGGGAGATCAAGGGAGGAGAGGAGCTATTTAACCCTTAAGCCAATTTTTCCATGCTAGCAAACTCATGCCAAACAACCCCACAGGTTTTTTTTTAATGCAGGGTATTTTATGCCCTTCTCTCAAGGCCTTATATGGGAAGGGTGGGGGGGGGGGGGGAGCATGGGTTGCACTCTTTGCATATTTCCCCCATAGCTGTAGTGTTTTTTGAATGAGCCCTGAGTTTATTCACAATGGAGTTTCCTTTCCTTCTTACTTCCCTGCCCGAGGGCCTCTACATCATTCGTATGAAAACTGTGGGTGCTCAGCAATGCTGTAAAATGTATGAAGCAAAATTAGTTTTATACTCTGAAGACCCTGCAGCAGTGTGCACGTCCAGATGCAGTGGTCCTCCAACCACTTACTCCAGAGTAATCCTGTTAATTTCAGTGATACCACTTCAGAGTAAGCAGTTTGAGGCCTGCACAGAATTTGTGCTTTGTTTTATGGAGTTTTAGTTCTACTATGTGTATTTCAGCTGGTGACAACGAAAACTCAGCAGGCTGAAAAACTGTATTAGCCAACTGGCCTAGTTAACTCAATAAGCAATTCTCACCCCCAGGTTTATGAAGGCTTGCAGAACAAAGTCGAATTCAAAAGCAAGACCAAATTTTGCTTAAGAACGTAATAAGTAGTGCCATACTGGGTCAGATCAATGGTCAATCGAGCCTAGCAACTGTCTCCGACAGTGGCCAATCTCAGTCTTTTGGAAGAAGTGACCCAACAGGTCACAGTGGGGTGATCCGTTCCTAGATGTTCACTCCCTGCTCCCAATAGTAAGAGGTTATGTTCCCCCAAACCTACCTGGCTAATAGCTGTTATAAATGGACCTATCCGCCAGAAACTTATCTAGTCCATTTTTAAACCCAGCTATACTACTGGTCTCGACCACATCATCTGGCAACAAATTTCACAACTTAATTGTGTGTTGAGTGAAAAATACTGTCTCATTTGTTTTTAAATCTGCTAGTTGTTAGTTTCATGGGGTGCCTCTAGTTCTAGTTCTGTTTGAAAGGCTGAATAACCGCTCTGTATTTATTCATTCCACACCACTGATGATTTTATAAACTTCTATCATATCCCCTCTCAGTCGTCTCTTCTCCAAGCTGAAGAGCCCTAATCTACCTAGCCTCTCTTCATACAGGAGCCGTTCCATACCCTTTATCATTTTTGGTGCCCTTCTCTCTACTTTTTCTATTTCTCCTATATCTTTTTTGAGATGGGGCAACCAGAACTGCACACAGTACTCAAGGTGCAGTTGCACCATAGATTTATATAGAGGCATTATGATATTTTCAGTTTTATTCTCTACCCTTTTACGAATAATTCCCAACATTCTGTTTGCTTTTTTGGCTGTTGCCGTCACACGGTGAATTGAGGATTTCAGTGTATTGTCCACTGTGACTCCAAGGTCCTTTTTCTGAGTGGTAACTCATAATTTAGAACCCATCATTGTGTATATATAGAATCACAGAATCTAATATTTGGAAGGGATCTCAGAGGTCATCTAGTCCACCCCTGCTGAATGCCAGAAATCCACAGCTACAGGCTCAGCATCCCTCAGATGGTCGTCCAGCCTCTGTTTGAAAACCTCTAGTGAAGGGGAGCCCACCACCGCCCTAGGCAGCCTGTTCCACTGTCAAACAACTCTTACCGTTAGGAAGTTCTTTTTAATGTTTAGCCCAAATCTGCTTTCTTGTAATTTGAGGTCATTGGTTCTAGTCCTGCCCTCAGGAGCAACAGAGAACATGTCTGCTCCATCTTCTATGTCACAGGCCTTCAGATATTTGAAAATGGCTATCTTGTCTCCCCTTAGTCTTCTCTTCTCCAGGCTAAATATACCCATCTCCTTCAATCTTTCCTCACAGGACTTGGTTTCCAGACCCCTGACCATCTTTGTTGCTCTCCTCTGAACCTATTCCAATTTGTCAATGTCTTTCTTAAAACACGGTGCCCAGAAAACCTCACAGTACTCCAGATGAGGTCTGACCAGCGCAGAATAAAGTGAAACTATTACTTTTCGTGACCTGGACACTATGCTTCTGTTAATGCAGCGTAAAATGGCATTATCCTTTTTAGCTGCTGCATCACATTGCTGACTCATGTTCAGCTTGTGATCAACTACAACCCCAAGATCCTTTTCACATGTACTGCTGCCAAGCCAGGTATCACCCATCCTATACTTATGCATTTGATTTTTCTTCCCTAAATTCAGAACTTTACATTTATCTCTGTTGAATTTCATTTTTCTAGTTTTGGCCCAGTTTTCCATCCTGTCAAGATCATTTTGAATCTTGTTTCCGTCTTCTAAAGTGTTAGCTATCCCTCCCAGTTTTGTGTCATCTGCAAATTTGATAAGCACCCCCTCTACTCCTTCATCCAAGTCATTAATAAAGATGTGGAACAGTACAGAGCCCAGGACTGAGCCCTGAGCCACCCCACTCGATAACTTCCTCCAGAATGATGGGGAACCATCTAGGAGTACTCTTTGGGTATGGTTCTTCAATGAGCTGTAAATTCACCTAATGGTAGCATCATCTAACCCACATTTTACCAGCTTGTGAAGAAGGATATCATGGGGACTTTGTCAAATGTTTTGCTGAAATCAAGATACACTACGTCTACAGCATTCCCATGATCTAGAAAACCAGTAACTCGATCAAAAAAGAAAATAAGATTAGTCTGGTGTTACTTGTTCTTGACAAACACATGCTGGTCCGTAGTAATCACAGCATTGTTTTCTAAATGCTTACAGATTGACTGCTTTATAATGTGTTCTAGAATCTTCCAAGTATTGATGTCAGGCTGACCAGTCGGTATTTTCCTGGATCCTCCCTTTCCCCCTTTTTGAAGATAGGGACAACATTTGCCCATCGGCAGTCTTTCGACATCTCGACCATTTTCCATATAGTTTGGATTATTTTTCCCTATGTGCATCACTTTGCACTTGTCCACATTAAATTGCATCTGCCATTTAGATGTCCAATCTCACAAGATCCTCCTGCAATTTGTCACAGTCCGCTCGTGTTTTAACTACCTTGAATAACTTTGTCATCTGCAAATTTGCATCTGCATGCTTTGCTCCCTTTCCCACACCATTAATGAATACATTAAGACCAATCCCAGTACAGATCTCTGGGGCACTCCACTACTTATCTCTCTCCATTGTGAAAACTGACCATTTAGTTCTACTCTTTGCTTCTTAGCCTTTAACCAGTTGCCAGTCCACAATAGGACACTGCCTCCTATCCCATGACTTTTTAATTTCCTCAAGAGTCTGTCATGAGCGATCTTGTAAAATGCTTTCTGAAAATTCTGATACACTATATCGACCGACTCACCCCATCCACATGCTTATTTACACCCTGAAAAAATTCCAATAGGTTAGTGAGGCATGACTTCCCTTTGCTAAATCCATGTTGACTCTTCCCCATTAAGACATGTTTATCAGTATGCCCAGTAAATCTGTTCTTAATAATAGTTTCCACCATTTTGCTGAGCACAGACATCAGGCTCACCAGTTTTTAGTTTCCAGGATCGCCTCTGAAGCACTTTCTAAATATTAGTGTTACATTTGCCGGCCTCGGTACAATGGTAGATTTTAGCAGTAGGTTACAAATTACCAGTAGCAGGTCTGCAATTTCATATTTGAGTTCCTTCAGAACTCGGGTGTATACCCTCTGGTTCCAGTGATTTATTACTATTTAGTTTTGTCAATTTGCTCTAGAACCTCTTCCAGGTCACATTGAGTTGTGACAGCTCTTCCGATTCATCACCTACTAAGAACAGTTCTGGCGTGAGTATCTCTCTAACATCCTCTGTCATGAAGACTGAAGCAAAGAATTCATTCAGCTTCTCTGCAATGGTCTTATCGTCCTTGAGTGCCCCTTTTACCCCCTGGTCATCTAATTGTCCAACTGAGACTCTAGCAGTCTTCTTGCTTCTGATGTACTTAAAAAGTTTTTATTATTAGTTCTTGCCTCTTTAGCAAGTCTCTCTTCAAATTCTCTCTTGGCCTGCCTGCTTCTCTACAACTGTAGATACACAATTCCAGAGTCCTTTCATGCTGTATGCAGCTATATATGCCAAGCACGCTGCCCCCGACAGCCCTTTGGTCACAATTTACATTTTAATTTAGAAAGGGTTAATAAACTATTACAGTGCAGTCCTAACTCCATTGAAGTCAACACAGTCCACTGGAACTGCAATAGGGTTAGGATTGCACCCCAAATAAATAATAATTATTAATTGTTTATCTAGCACTCTATGTTCAAAGCACCTTACAATCCTTCTCTCCTTCACCCTCACAACAACCCTGTGAGGTAAGTTGTTGTTGTTCCAATTTTACAATGGGGGAAACTGAGACTAAGGGATAGTAACTTGCCCAAGGCCACCCAGCGAGTTTGTGGTTGTGACAGGATTTGAACCCTGATCTCCCAGGACCATAAGACTACACTGGTTCTAAAGCCATAAGTATGTTATAGGCATGAATATTATGTGTTATAGATTATTTTAAGCATTTAATTAGCATATATATGTACATTTACCATTTATTATAATTAGAATCTTACTGTAACTTGTGACCTTGGCCGCTTTTAGACAAGCAGCGCGTGATTGCGCATCACGATTGTGCATAATTTGGAACGTCCGCATATTGTAATTACATGAGACAGAAGTGGGGTATTATGCGCATATTATGGCGGTTGCGCATTTTTTAAGTCCGCGAATTAAATACCTCGATCATGAGGTATTTAATTCGCGGACTTAAAAAATGTGCAACCACCATAATATGCGCATAATATCCCACTTCCATCTCATGTAATTGCAACATGCGGACTTTTCAAATTATGCGCAATCACAATGCGCAATCGCGTGCCGCTCGTCTAAAAGCGGCCTGAGTTTGCAATTAGCCAAATGAATAAGTCATCCCAACTCCCTTTGACTCTACTGAGTGTATTGATTTAAGGCAAGACTGGGGAACCTCAGGCCTGGGGGCCAAATGTGGTCCACAGAACATTTTTATTTGGCCTCGTTCCCAAGGATAGGGAAAAAAATAATAGACAAATCTATGATCTGGCCCCTCCTCTTCCTGAGTGCACCCTTTAAGGACCTCTGCCCCCAGTTTCTATGGGGCCCTCGGAGTTTAAAAATTAATACAAAGTGGCCCCTGAAAGGGAAAGGATTCCCCACCCCTGTTTTAAATGATCAGTGTGGAATAGTAGTCCAGAGTGGGACAACTTACATGAGGAATTGGTTCTCAGTAGGGGTGGGCTTTTAGATGAAATTACAGATTTAAGATCTATTAAGGATTTGGATTTGTAATTTCCTGTTTAAATTATGGGTTCAGATTTATGGATTTGGATTTTCCCATTGAAGTCAATGGGAAACCTATCTGTACTCCAGTCCCTAGCCCTGGGACAGTGGGTCGGTCTGATCTCCCCCTCATCCCTATTTTCTGGGATCCTGGAGTGCTACTTACTGGCCTCAAAGAGCTTGATTGAAGCACTGCTGCTGCTCTGGAGGGTCCGGCAGACTCCCTTGCTGCAGCGTGCTCCCTGCTCTGGATTGTGCATGTGCAAAATGGCCACCGGGGTAGTTTTGTACATTCCCAAAGTGGCCACCGCTCTTAATCAAAAAGGTGGCAGCCAAAATGACATTGTTGCCATTTTGGAAAGGGCAACAGCCATTTTGCACATGTGCAAAACTGCTCCGGCGAATATTTGTACATGCACGATGTAGAGCAGGGAGCACGCCACAGTGAGGGAGCCTGCCAGAGTCCCCACAGCAGCAGCGGTGCTTCAATCAAGCCCTCTGAGGCCAGTGAGTACCATTTCAGGGCCCTGAGGTGTATTTGGGGGGGGGGGGGGGGGAATCCAGATTGGTAACTGGCAGGGATTTTAATGGGTTGGTATTGGGCCGTTATGGGCTGTTACGAGTTAATCTGAATCCGTGACTCCCATCCCTAGTCATCAGTTTAGGTAAAGAGGCCATATTCTGCCTCTAAATGAATTTTAACCAGAATGCAGATGATGTGCAGGCACACACAGAAACAGTAAAAAGTGGCATGTGATAGCATATATAAAAGCTTCAAATCCAATCACAGCACCCGCTCTTTCAACCCCTGTGTTACCATTTATTGTTCTTCACCAAGAGCCAGATTCTTGTACACCATATTGATTCATGGCTTGGAATAGTCACATGGAAATAGGAGAGACTACCCATGAAATAACAATAATAATGAACATGAGTAAAGGTGTTAAGATCTGGCCCTTTAGAGAAACTGAGTGTGAAATGTTTGCCAGTAAAGAGGTGCTGGGCAAATTCACGTGCACATTTACATTCATTTTGCAACAATGAGAAAATGTCATTAGACCAGGGCTTCCCAAACTTTCTGCCTATGTGAGTCCATTGTGAAATTTAAATATAATCCTGTGACCCCAGACAGCAACAGTATATTGGGTGTCAATTGGGACAGACTGTGCCACCAGACCACAGATGTCACAGCTCCACTTGAGGTCCCAAACCATAGTCTGGGAGCCTCTGTGTTAGCCTCTAGGGTCCAGCTCTTGCACTGTTGTGATTGGAGTCAGTGAAAACATATCAGTTTTCACCATCTGGCTCTGTGTACATGTAACTAAAGAAGATAGTGGAAATGTGTGGGCCATGTGGTATTTGTGCAGTGAATTCTGGTTGTGTTACACTTACTACTACTACTTATTCCTATAGCGCTATTAGACATACGCAGTGCTTTACACGTACCAATTTTTGGAGACTGGTTCCTGGCCCACTGGGCTTACAATCTAAGATAGACAAGGGTGAGGGGAACACAGGGAGAGATGGACGCACACACATTCCCATTTTACAGATGGGGACTGAGGCTAAGAGGTTGTGACTTACCCAAGGCCACCCAGTGAGTTTATGACTAGGTCAGGATTTGAACACTGACTTCCTAGGACCAAGACTTAACTCTAAAGGTCTGAGTTTGCTATTCTAGCTGCATTGAGTGGTGTAATTACGACCCTTCAGTATTGCATTAATGTTCCTTTTGTTGTGTTTAATAAAAGTTTATTTTAGTTTTGCTTTTCTAAGGGCCTGATATAAAGCCCTCTTAAATCATTGTGATTTTTTTCATTGATTTCAATGTGGTTTGGATCAAGGCCAATAGCCCAAATTTTGCACTGTGCTCCACATGAAGATCCAACACTCCTTATGTGCCAAGGCACTCGCAGGATAGGGGACTAGGATAAATATGATGCTTCCTGTCTACTCTGTCAGCGCAATCCTGAACCCCCTTGAAGTCAATGGCCAGACTCCCGTTGACTTCAGTGGGTGAGGATTGCAATCGCTTTCTTTGTTTTGTCACCAGCTGAGATGTTAGGAGAGAGGATTCAGAAGCATCTGAATTTATGAATTCTAATCTAGGACAGAGGTGCACATTGTGTCTTTCACTGAACACAATGAGCTGATGTTGCTTCTTAGTAAACATCTTTTCTTCTTGGATCCAGGACCCCTTTGTTTCGACTGAATGCTGTAAGTGCAGCATCGGGAAATGCTGTTGGTCGTGTACCACAGCAATGTGATTCGAAGCAGCTCTATAAATGGTGACATTTGTAATAAAAAAAGCAATGTGATTGGAAGCAGCTCTATAAATGGTGAAACTTGTAATCAAAAAGAAAAGCTACTTAAGAGACATGAGCAAATTCCCACAAAAGTTGAAGTCAACCACAGACTAAACAAGTTGCTTTTTTTTTTTTTTTAAGTTTATTTCCTAGGATCATGGAGGAGGATGAAGAGGTCACGGGAGCAACTGAAGTTGTCCTTGGACAGAAGCATGCAGAAGTCTCAACTGATGTGTACAGTTCACAGTTTGAAAGCATACTAGACAATGCTTCTTTATATTATAGCGCAGAATCACTGGAGACTTTATACTCTGAACCTGATAGCTTCTTTAGCTTTGAAATGCCACTCACTCCGATGATCCAGCAACGCATCAAGGAAGGCACTCAGTTTTTAGAAAGGACTTCAGCATCTGGACAACCAGATGTCTTTAAGATGCCTGCAGATGGGGAGATAAAGAGCCACTGTGGAGGGGTGTCCAATGGAATAGGAGATGCAAGTGATGCAGCCTTCACAGAGGATACAACTTTAGAAAGGTAGAGTTTTTGAATTATTATAATGGGCATTTGCTGCTGAAGTTTACAAATACATTTCTGAACTCTTAATACTGAACTCTTCTAGCCCTAATCAAAATGCTTGTATTCCCCCCCCCCCCCCCCGAGAAATAAGTGGTCAGGTGAAGGGTTGGGGTGGGTTGGGGGTGGGGGGACAAACAAATATTATTCTTATTAGAAAATACCATATTATGCATCATCAGCTTCTTTTGGAACTAGTTAAAACAGTGTGCAATTGCCAATTGACCATGATGGGACATCTCAAGGAGGTCTCAAATTGCATGTTCACAGATTGCACTCTACCTAATCCTGAAGTTGCAGGAATGGTGCCGAATTGCTATCAAATCATCCATTCATAGCAGTGCAAGATAGTTCCCAGGTGTGCCTGCTTTTGGAAATGATAACGTTAGGAAAGATTTGAAGATGAGATCCTGATCAGAATGTTTTAAGACATGCATAAACAGCTGAATATTTTGTGTTCCCATGGATTCAGAAGTACCATGTTCCTTGGTGGTGTTTGCAGTCTCTTTGTATAATCTGCAGTAAAAACGTGTTTTTAAAGAATATTAAGATCACAAAGTCAAAAATTCAAAAGATAGGAAATGCCAGAGAGACATCCTTCTCTTGGCATCTTCGTGCATCTGTATAAAGACACGGTCTTTAATTAAATAATCACATATTCTTTGTATCACTGGTTCCCTATTTTGTTCAGTGTTTGACTCACTGAGCAGTGTGGCCTTTTGGGCCGGTCCTGATTCCATAGTTTTGAATCGGCTGCATAGCAACGCCTGTGTTTTTGAGCTCTCCTCTCTTTTCTGTGTGTCTGACACTTCCATTGGTTTTTTTGGATGAATGGATGTAGCTGTCTAGCGTGTTATCTGTTGCTATAACAAATGTGTATGTGATTAAATATCCATACACTCTAATCTACCCACAGCAGTGCCTGCTCCATCCCAGCCAGGGGAAGACAGGCTGAAGCTGGAGGGAACACTACTGCTGGTGTACTGAGAATCCTGCCTTGGTGCAATTGATCCACACCAGCCTGCTCCCAGTCTCCATGCAGTTGCAACAGCTCCAGTCTTGGCTAGGGAGAGACTGGGGCTGCTGTACAGCATCCATTAACTGCTGTAATGTATACATTGGCTACATGGTAACTATAAACAGGCATTTTCTCCAGTTTTTCCAGGATCAACTGCTTAAGATTTGTCACGTAGCCAGTTCTGTGGGCGTGTGTGCGCGCGCGCAGCTTTGGGTTGATAGTTGTGTGGTTAGTGTGACATGTTCAAGTTCCTTCAGGTGGCTTTGACAATCTTGAAATGGACTTTGAATTTCAAGATAAGACGATCAGATAAAAAAATCATGAGGATGTTTTAATATGTTCACATGAAACATTTACCCCCAGTTAATTGCCCCAGGGCAGAATACACAAGGATAAAATAATTTTGTCTGGCTGCTTCTGGCTGTCCAGTGGTAAATCACTCCCAGCTCCATGTAATGGAATAGGAGGGGCTACACGCAACATTATCATGTAGTAACTTTTACCCAGGGGTAATTTTCCTGGGGGTAAATGTTTCAGGTGGATGTGCCTTTCACTTGGGAACTTTACTCCTCTGCCATCACCCTCTCCTGCCTCTGAGTCTCCTGCTCCCTAAGTCATCTTGGAGAGCGCGAGGAGAACCTGGAGAGCGTGAGGGGAATGGAGGCCCTGTCTGGTCCAACTATGTGGGGGGAGTTTCAGAAAGTGATGCCAGCTGATACGGTGGATGTCTTGGGGTCTGTGAGAGCCACCAGTTGTGAACTTGATCCGTGCCCATCCCGGTTGGTGAAAGCCTCCAGGGAGACATTGGGGACGGTGCTAGCGAGGGTGGTTTATGTGTCCTTGCAGCAGGGGAGGTTGTCGCCTAGCCTCAAGGAGGCTGTGGTGCGCCCCCTGCTGAAGAAACCATCGTTGGACGTGGACGCATTCACCAGCTACCAACCTGTCTCTAACCTTCCCTTTTTAGGGAAGGTTATTGAGCGGGCGGTGGTGATGCAGCTCCAGGTGCATCTAGATAGCATCGGTTTCCTGGACCCTTTTCAATCTGGGTTCCGTCTCGGCTATGGCACCGAGACGGCGTTGGTGGCCTTGGTCAACGATCTGCGCCGGGAGATGGATGCAGGATGTTCGACATTTCTCA
>QEPC01011796.1:5666753-5689832 GCA_003113815.1 Sphenodon punctatus | reverse complement strand
TTTTCTAAACTTCTATCATAATCCCCTCTTGGTCGTCTCTTCTTCAAACTGAAGAGCCTCAACCTATCCGGCCTTTCTAAATAGGGGAGCTGTTCCATACCCCTTATAATTTTTGTTGCTCTTCTCTGTACCTTTTCTATTTCAACAGTATCTTTTTTTGAGATGGGGTGACCAGAACTGCAAACAATATTCAAGGTGTAGTCGCACCGTAGATTTATATAGTGACATTATAATATTTTCAATTTTATTCTTTATCCCATTATGAATGTCTAACATCCTGTTTGCTTTTTTTGATGCCTGCCACACACTGAACTGAGGATTTCAATGTATTGTTCACAATGACTCCAAGGTCCTTTTCCTGAGTGGTAACTCCTAATTTAGAACCCAGAATTGTGTGCATAAAATTTGAATTGCTTTTTCCTAAATGCATCACTTTGCACTTGTCCACATTAAATTTCATCTGCCATTTAGATGCTCAGTCACCCAGTCTACTATTTAGTTCTCTGTGTTGTGAAAACTGACCATTTAGTCCCACTCTTTGCTTCCTATCCTTCAGCCAGTTACCAATCCATAATAGAACACTGCTTCCTATCCCATGACTTTTTAATTTCCTCAAGAGTCTCTCGTGAGGGACATTATCAAATGCGTTCTGAAAATCCAGATACACTATATCAACTGGCTCCCCCTTATCCACATGCTTGTTCACACCCTTATATATTCCAATAGATTAGTGAGGCACAATTTTCCTTTGCTAAAACCATGTTGACTCTCCCCCATTAACCCATGTTTATCAATATGCCTCATGATTCTGTTTTTAATAATAGTCTTCACCATTTTGCCCGGCACAGACATTAGGCTCCGGTCTGTAGTATACAGGAACGTCTCTGGAGCACTTTTTAAATATCGGCATTACTTTTGTCACCCTCCAGTCCTCTGATAGAAAGGCAGATTTTAGTGATAGGTTACAAATTACCAGTAGTTCATCTGCAGTTTCATATTTGGGTTCCTTCAGAATTCTCGGGTGTAAACCATCTGGTTCCAGTGATTTGTTACTATTTAGTTTGACAATTTACTCTAGAACCTCTTCCAGAGTCACATTGATCTGTGACCACTCTTCTGATTCATTACCTACAAAGAGTAGTTCCGGTGTGTTCACAGGAAGGCATTATATTTATGTACAACACTGATAACAGAATTAAAACTAGGATCAAAAAGGCCTTCACACATCACTTACTGTGGTCTTAACGACCACTCCTTTGCTTTAACTCTTTCCTTCTCCACACAAACAGTGTTTAAAGTGAATTGAATGCAGCAATAGATCCCTGGGGATCCCTAACATGCTCTGGAATACATTGCCCTAGCAGGATGAGTGGTCATGCAAACAGAGAAAAATGGTTAATTATGCATTTTAAGTCACTTATCTTTTACCATTCACACAACCATTTACCCCTGGGCAAGCTCTGGGTAATTACTCTGTGTCTGAGTGCTTGCAAAGTGAACTGTATCCATAGTAGTATGTACTCTGAGGGTAACTAACCCTGGCAGGGGGAGCCTCTCTATGTGAGCAGGGGCTGAACGTAGCTCTGGCTGGGGATTCATGAATGGAATGCAGCAATGGAACATCGGACTGCGAAGTCACACTGCTTCCTAGTATTCTTGAACAGGCTTCACATTTGGGTGTGTTCAGTACCTTTGTTTGTGTTTGATCATTTGTTGGTGTTTGCTCACAACCACTCAGCAAGCTGCTTTAAGGACTTTAACCTTACAAAATGGTGGCAATAAGCAAATGATAGCACAAGTGATAGGGTTAAAGTCCTTAAAGGAAGCTTGTCATCTGGTTCTTTTGCCAAGCAACTAAACAAATGACTAACTGAATGCATTTGCGCACGCCTGATCATGAATGGACCTATCAGACACACCCAAATACAGACAAATTCCTTTCCATTCCATTTTAATTTATACCCCGCACTCTCCCGCCAGGCGTCTCGAGGCGTCTTACAACATACAATAATACAAAAATAAGGTCCACAAAGACCAATACAATCCACAATAAACAAACCCCTCACAATTTAAATATATTCTAATACATACATTTTATACATAATATATAACACCTGCCCATCATTTACCTCCCCGCCCCTACCCTGCTGCCACCTCTTCCCCCCCGCCCCCAATCCTCCTGCTGGGAGGGCTGTGTGGCCATGGTTTTTTAGGAATTCCTTATCCTTCCAGAGCTTTCCAGTAGTTGACTCCTTCATTATGGAGTGTGTCCATCTTGTGTTTGATTTGGCCGGGGATAGATTGGAGATTTTGTTAGTATACTGANATCACCCTCCCCACATTTCTCAATACCAATTCAGTATCCAACTACCCACTATCATTACTTCCCATCACCCACCCTGCTGCCGCCAGGAGGGGGGCCTTCTTCTCTCCCCCCCGCCCTCACCAGGGGGCAGATTCCTCTACGTACCAACTCCCCTTCTCACCAGATACTCACAATATCAACCTTATCACCCAGCCCCAGTCAATGGGGTGGGTAATGATAATAATATTGTCACAAATAAGGATTTTGGAATATATCACCAAGTCCTGAAACAACCGGTCAAAAATATACTTCTTGCTTCCAGTATTCTGAATTATGTCCAAAAACCCTCCACTTCCTTGCCTTCTCTTTCATCAAGTCCAAGTTCTTTGTACAGAAAAGCAAGTCGACTTGTTTCCTCAAATAATGAATCTACACAAGATGGTACGCAATCATGGGCCGCACGATGACAGATATGGCGTCTGACACGGTGTCTGTCCGGCAGAAGGGCCCCCGGGCACCCCAGCCCAGCCAACGGCTGACACCCTTTAGGTGTCGCCCTTCGGGCTGGCACCCACAGGGCCCTGCCCTGGGAGTTATTACCTGGGGAAGGGGAAGGAAAAGCAGAGTGGCAGCAGGCTCCTCCAGTCAATACAGCCCCAGCCCCCACAGCCCCAAACACAGCTTGCTGGGAGTTATTACCTGGGGAACGGGAGGGAAAAGCAGAGTGGCAGCAGGCTTATACAGCCCCAGCCCCCACAGCCCCAAACACAAATGCTTTTGACTGCAACTGAGTGCAGCCAAATCTCAGATTGCAACTTCTCAAAATATTCATTTTAACTTTAATTAAAACCACAATTGGAAAATAACACACTGCAGACTTTTGATGCATTGATGTACATTGACACTTTTAAAAGTTTTGTGTTGTAGTATGATAATGGATAATAAGGTGTGTGGATTGTGTAAAGGCATATGTATAGGATTTATAAAGGGGGAGAGACTTCTGTGAGGTGGAAGTAGTGAGGAAGAGGTGTAATGCTTAAGGTATGCTAAATAAGAATAATGTTCCCTGTTCTGACACTAATGCTGCTCAATGTGTGGTCGGTGGCTGATAAACCAACTAACATCCAGGAGGTTATCGTGGATGAGGCTGCTGACATCCTGTGTATCTCTGAGACCTGGCTAGATGAGGCATCTGCCAGTTTTGGCTCAGGTGGCACCGGCTGGGTATTCCATACAGCATCAGCATAGGCTCAGGGGCTGGGAGGGCTGTGTGGCCATGGTTTTTTAGGAATTCCTTATCCTTCCAGAGCTTTCCAGTAGTTGACTCCTTCATTATGGAGTGTGTCCATCTTGTGTTTGATTTGGCCGGGGATAGATTGGAGATTTTGTTAGTATACTGATCACCCTGTTGCACTGTGGCCTCCCTGACTGCTCTAGCTGAGCTGGTCTCAGAGGTGGTGTTGAGATCGTCCAGACTTATTGTTTTGGGGGATTTCAACATTCACACTGAGGCCAACCTTTTAGGAGTGGAGTTCATGACCACCATGACAACTATGGGTCTATCCTAGGTAGTAGTGGGGCCAACACATGAAAAGGGACACACACTGGATTTGATGTTTTGCACTGGCCTGGAAATAGAGGTTCCAATTATTGGGGGTGTTGATATAACACCCTTGTCATGCCTGGATTGTTACCTCCTGAAGGTTTGGATCCCGGCCCTCCTACGCCCCTGTCAGGATGATGGACCAGTTAGGTTAGTCCACCCTTGGAGACTTATGGATCCGACTGGATTGCAGAACTCTCTGGGGGATTGACCTTAATGGCTATTGACCTTGACGGCTGCTCTGTTGATGACCTGGTCACCTTGTGGAATGGCATTTTGACCAAGGCCATTGACACGGTGGCACCCAGTCATCCTCTCCCATGACTGTGCCAACACAGATCCCCGTGGTATACAGAGGACCTGAGGCAGCTGAAGCAGGAGGGTAGGCAGTTAGAGCACAGGTGGTGCTCGACTCGCGCTGAATCCAACCGATTGCAGCATAGATAGTTTTTGAAAGACTATGCCATGGCTGTGATGACTGCGAAGAAGGCTTTCTTTGCCGCTATCATAGTGTCTGTGAAGTCTTGTCCAGCAGAGCTTTTCCAGGTGGTGAGAGGTCTGGTTAATCTGGCCTGTCTCTGCCAAGAGCTAGAGTCATCTAATGCCCGCTGTGACAAAATCGCTTGTATTCACCATGACTTTGGTGCAATAGTTTCTATGGCAGAGTCAGAGTTTGGGGTTGTGGCGGTCCAGCTGTGTCCTTTTTATTTTGATCAATTTCACTCGTTATTGCGCACCGATATGGAGGGTGTGCTTGGGGCTGTGCGGGCCACCAGTTGTGAATTAGATCCATGCCCGTTTTGGTTGGTGAAAGCCAACCAGGAGACGTTAGGGCCATTGCTGGCTGGGATTGTCAGTGCCTCCCTTCGGGAGGGCGGGTTGTCAAGACTCCCTTAAGATGGCTATTGTCTGGCCTCTGTTCAAGAAACAGTCCTTGGATGCTGACTCCCCTGCCAACTATCGGCCTGTCTCTAACCTTCCACATGAGTTTGTCAAGAACAAGTCATACCAGACTAATCTTACTTCCTTTTTTGATCATGTTACTTGTTTAGTAGTTCATGGGAATGCTGTGGATGTAGTTTAACTTGATTTCACAAAGTTCCCCGAATGACATCCTTCTTGACAAGCTGGTTAAATATGGGCTAGATGAAACTACCGTGAATTTACAGCTGGTTGAAGAACCGTACCCAAAGAGTACTCATAAATGGCTTCCCTCATAATGGAGGGAGGTATCGAGTGGGCTGCTTCAGGGCTTGATCCTGGGCCCTGTACAGTTCATCTTTATTAATGACTTGGAAGAAGGAGTAGAGGGGATGCTTATCAAACTTGCAGATGACACAAAACTGTGAGGAATAGCTAACAGCTTAGAAGACAGAAACAAGATTCAAATTGATCTTGATTCAGGATGGAAAACTGGGCCAATACTAACAAAATGAAATTCAACAAAGATAAATGTAAAGTTCTGAATTTAGGTAAGAAAAATCAAATGCATAAGTATATGATGGGTGATACCTGGCTTGGCAGCAGTACATGTGAAAAGGATCTTGGGGTTGTAGTTGATCACAAGTGGAATATGCGTCAGCAGTGTGATGCAGCTACTAAAAAAGCTAATGCAATTTTCGGCTGCTTAACTGAAGCTCACGAGAAGTAATAGTTTAACTTTATTCTGTGCTCGTCCGAACTCATCTGGAGTACTGTGTCAAGTTCTGGGCAACACATTTTAAGAAGGACTAGGACATTGACAAATTGGAATGGGTTCAGAGGAGAGTGACAAAGATGGTCAGGGGTCTGGAAACCAAGTCCCATGAGGAAAGGTTGAAGGAGCTGGGTATGTTTAACCTGGAGAAGACTGCCATCTTCAAATATCTGAAGGGCTGTCACACAGAAAATGGCACAGACTTATTCTCTGTTGCTCCTGAGGGCAGGGCTAGAACCAGTGGGCTCAAATTACAAGAAAGCAGATTTGGGCTAAACATTAAAAAGAACTTCCTAACGGTAAGAGCTGTTCAACAGTGGAACAAGCTGCCTACGGCAGTGGTGGGCTCTCCTTCACTAGAGGCTTTCACGCAGAGGTCAATGGCCATCTGTCAGGGATGCTGTAGCTGTGGATTTCCTGCACTGAGCAGGACTAGATGACCTCTGATGTACCTTCCAACTCTGATTCTGTTATTCCCTTAGAGAAGTTATTGAGTGGGTGGTGGCGCATCAGCTCCAGGCCCAACTTGATGGTATTGGGTTCCCAGACCCCTTTCGGTCTGGCTTTCGCTCTGGGTATGGCATGGAGACTGCGCTTGTGGCCTTGGTCAATGATCTACGCCTGGAGATCGACAGAGGGTATTCCGCTCTGTTGATCCTATTAGTTCTATCAGCAGCTTTTGAGGCTGTTGATCATGAGGTGTTGTTGACGTGTCTGTGGGACCTGTCGGAGGTGTGCGGGACTGCTCTTGAGTGGTTTAGCCCCTTCCTGTCAGGGAGGCCTCAGCAGGTGGTGATGGGCCTCGTGATCTCCCCTGTGGGGTCCTGCAGGGTTCCATCTTGTCCCCCCTCTTGGTCAATGTGTATATGAAGCCGCTGGGCAAGATCGTTTGGAGTGAGGTGTCATCAGTATGCTGATGACACCCAGCTCTACCTCTCTTTTTCATCCTGCAGTCTTGGTGCTTGCCCATTGCCTGGCTGTTGTGGGGGGACTGGATGAGGGTGAGTCGACTGAGGCTGAAACTTGACAAGACAGTGTTGCGCAACTGTGTGCTCTTTTAGATCAAAATAGTGATAACTCAGACGTATGATGCCACTAGAGCAATTTATTATATACAAGCATAAAAAAGATAATAAAAGCGTTTCACATCCCTTTCTGCAAACCGGAGAACTCCGACACGGCTGCGAGATGATCCCCAGGTGGGCCTTGGGCTCTGCTACACCCCTCAGCGTCTGTGCGACACGAGTTAGCAATGAAGTTCCAAAGATGGGACTCCAGCTACTGTCTTTATAGTATTCTGGTGTTACACACTCACTCTACCAATCCTTCACATGTGTGTCCAATTCTAGCTAATACAGCTGCTTCTGCCTGAGTCATCCAGCTTCCAATTAGCCTTTGTAGCAAGCTCACCTAAGAGTTTCCCATAACATCTCTGCCTGACCTTGACTTTTAAACACCCACTTATACAATACAAGAAAGTTGCCAAAGAGGCTTACATAAAACACATCTATTGGATAAAATGAGTTGCCAGTTCTCAACTTATATGTTTTTACACACATGTCAATCAGGATGGATTCTATGACATATACAGGCCAAACTAAGATATATAAATGCCCACTAATCTGGCGCCACCGCTGTACAAGAGTCTTCTCGCAATCTTTTCACTACAGACAGAGATGATGATGGTTGGCCAGCCTTATGACTTGGGGGGATTGGGACCCCCTTTACTGATGGGATCCAGCCTGCCCTGGTCACTTGGGGTCGCAGCCTTGGAGTGCTTGTGGATCTGTTGCTGCACCTGGAATCCCAGGTGGTGGCAGTGGCCAGGAGTGCTTTTCACCAACTCCATTTGGTGAGAAGACTTCAGCCTTTTCTTTCTGATTCAGATCTTACTACCAGCCCACCACCTCATGGGGGCGGGTCGCCGGGAGCATGTAACACCGGTGCTCCAGAATCTGCACTGTTTGCTTATTGTCTTCTGGGCACAGTTCAGGGTGCTGTTTTTGACCTTTAAAGCCCTGGATGGGTTGGGACCTTATCTGGAAGATTGCCTAGCTTACCGTGTCCCATTGCAGGCTTTGCATTCGACCGGGGATGCCTGTTTGGACGTACCAGTTTTTAAATTGGTCTCCACATTAAGGAGGGCATTCTCAGCCATCGCTCAGCAGCTGTAGGGCTCCCCTCCCCCGGAGGTTCATTTATGCCCGGGGTTGAGCGCCTTTAGGAGGCAGTGCAAACTGTGTTGTTCACAAGGGCGTTTGGCAGTGGGGGCATGGGGAGGGGAGAGTTGTGGGGGAGATAGAGATGAGTTAGGAGTTTGGGTGGAGAGGGGTTGTGGGGGATGGTGTAGGTTTGGGGGTTATTTTATGGGTTTGGTTTTTTTTAATGTTTTAATTTGTATTTTGTAATTTAATGTTGTAAACTGCCCTGAGCCACCTTTTGTGGAAAGGACGGGGTAAATAATAGTAACAATTAATAGTTCTTATGGGTTTGGGTGGGTTGACTTTCCTCTGAAGCAACCTTAACAGATTAAAAAAAGTTTTTCTTTGTTGCAGTAATTGGCTGAAAGGTTCTACTTCAACTTAGTGGCATTTTTCTGTTTGTCTGTAACTCAGTAACATTTAAGTGCCACATTTGAACAATTCCAAAATTTTAGGAAATGTTCCCATCAGTGGGAAGAAACGTATCAATTTTCATGATAATTGGTAATGGCTTTTTTAGGTAAGTCCCCTTCGCCGCCAAAATGGCGGCGATGGGAAATTTGTTGCATCCCCCCCAGCCCTGGCGGAAGGAGGCACAAATTGTGGGGGGCTGTGGCAGCGGGGCTTGCTAGAAATCCTCCGCTGCGAGTAATTGGGATTGCTAGGGCAACCCTCCCTGGAGCGTGGGCGCAGTGAGGGTGCCGTGTGGGGACTGGCGATCCGCCCCCTTTAGGAGGGGCGGGTTGTCTGTGAGCCACGTGGGAGCGGCATTGCAAGGGCGGAGGCCGAAGAGTCATCACCACCCACCTCCCCTCTAGCACTGTGGTTGTTACTGGTTGCCTTTAGGGAACCAAGGAGGAATTTTGGCGAGTAGCCTGTTTGGCAAGGGTCGCTTGTTTTGCCTCTTTAACAGTGCAGAATAGGCTAAATAGGACTTTATTTGGCATAATCGGCTGGTTAAGGGAATTAATTTATTCGGCTGTTATTACATTTGGCTACAAGGTTCGATTGATTCGGTTTCAATTATTGGCTATTAAATAGGTTAATTTGTTTCGCTTACTGGGGGGAATGAGACGAATTTAACATGTTTGGAACTACATGGATTTGAGATAATATTACGTGGTAAAGTATCGTCGCACTCTGCAGGGGTCCAGTATGCTATTGTAGAATAAATAGGAAAGAAATAGGATATTAAGAGTAATCTCCTTAAGAGATGGGGAGGTGATACCTAGTGTGATGCAGGGCACAGTACTGGGGTCATGGCCCTGGGACCCCTAGCAGGGTTAGTAGGGACGTTCGCTGTCTTCATACCTTGCGGGCACTTAACTCTGGGCATGAGTAAGGAGTTGGACCCACCCCCATTCGGCCAAGGCCAGGGCGCTGTCGAATGGGGGATGTTTGCTGTTATGAGTACTGGCACTGGAGGGCACATCCAGGCCAATATGGAAGTTAATAAGTTGTGTTATTTAGCTAGCATACTGGACCCAAATTGCCTAGTGCAATTACCCAACGGCCTCTTTTTCCTGATAATTAGTAAAATAAAGAGTGTGGCCATTTTGAATCCAACTATTGTCTTGTGTCTCATTGGGGGTGCGCTGACAATCAACGTTTTGCCTTGTAAGGGAGATCCTAGAAAAGAGGTTTCCTCTGTAGATAATATCATAGAGAAATAGTTCATATAGGAGGCTATGGCAGTGGTGGCCATCCTAAAATCCATAGACTATGTTCAGCTCCTACAGAGGGTCAGCATGTGCCTCCCTTCATCCTAGAAGTCATCAGCCCAACTCAAGACCAGGAAAACACGTCTGCAAGTGTCGGGTTGGGTTTAGCTTTCACTTGACCCATTAAGGCTCATGTTGCAGACTGTCTTGGAGAGGGCCTGCTCCTTGTGGAACTCTGTGATGTCCCAATGCTCTGCGAGGGGTGGGGCTACATTGCTGAAGCAATGTCATGAGGCATAGGGTCGTCCATCCCCTTTCTAGCATGCAGAATGCTGGAAGGGGGCTATGTTTAGATCAGGCTTTAGAAGAGCTCAGGCTCTCTGTACAGGGGGTCTTGCAGCCCTTGGGGTAGCGTGAGGGCCAGAATTAGCCCTCTGACTAATTCAAGAGATCCACTTCTGTGCTCTACTGTTCCACCTTGTCCTTTGTCTTGCAATCTCCTCCATTATTACTTTCAGAACGTATTATTGAGCAGAGGTTCCCAAACTATGGGTCAGGACTCCCAAGTGTGGCTGCACCATCTGCCACTGAGTTCGGGGTCATGGGATACTTCGTATGGCTTTGTTTGCTGTCTGATGTCACAGCAGTTTAAAGTCTCAAGATAGACTCACACAGGCAAAATTGTGGGAACCACTGCTCTGGAGGGTGAAGTAGTGTCGGATTCCAGGTTAAACTCGCATGCAGACAAGACAGGAGTGCAAATCTGGACCCCGCTGCTAGGGGTACAGCTGGGTGGGTCATCCATCTGGGCATTAGGCCAGGTAACAAGTAGGAATTTGAGCAGGATTGATATCTGAAAAGTTCTGGAATCATCAAAAGGATGGACTAGACAGAAGCCACAGTCAAATATCACACTGGGTCAGGGTGTTTTTCCCTGCCTTCTGTCTGAGCAGAGGAGACACAAGGCTGAGAACTAGGTTCAGGCTGCCTGGGAGAAGGCAAGAAAGCAGTAATCAGGAACTGGGAGTACAAAGTTGGAAATAGGAGCCATGGAGTGGGAAACCAGAATCAGGGATCGTGGAAGCTTGGTCCTTCACAATGCAGAATCAGAACACTTTCTGGTTCAACTGCTGACTTTTATATAGGGTAAGCCCATCAGAAACCTGGAGCAGCCCTGTCCAATCAAGAACTCAGTAGGCAGGAAATCCCAGTGATACTAGGCTTCAGTGTGTAGCTCCCTTGCTTCAGCAGTGCAACCCAGTGGCATAATGGCTAAGGCTCACCCTCCTAAAATCAGTAGATCGGAGTTAAAGACTTGGGAGCGCCTCAGAATCTTGACAAATAGTTGCACAGACTATGCCATGTCCTTAGAGAGAGAACAACTAGCACAGACCATTGGGCAAATCTTTGATCAATTGCTTATGCAGACCAAGTGCTATGTGTTAAACATTCTGTGCAGTGCATTGTCTTGTAATCAGAAATGTGAATATGATGCCAAAACCAGAAAACCACCAGCACCTATGGAGGCTGAGTGTGAAAGGCGGATGTGTGCTGACAGCGTCATGCACTTTCTTGTGCTACAGAAAGTGCTCTACAGCTCAAGCAGCCTGTGGTGGGTATCAGACAGTTCCATGCTGTCACCAGTGCAATGGAAGCCCTGCCAAGATATGAAGAATGGCCCTGGGTTTGCGTATCGGTGGATACAAAATAAAATTGAAAATAAGCAGAAAAGAGGTATGTGCTGATAGATAATAACATGCACGTTTTTGGGTAGTGCCCACTAGTAAAGTTGCTAGAGGTTATAATTTGAATTTGAATGTATCTTTTTTTATTTGTGTTTGTACTTAAGTTTTGGAGAGCGCGCAGCTGTTGCCAAGAGAAGTCTGCAGTCTGTGTACACAAGAAATATACAGTTTAAGCATTAGTGCTGGGGGAGATGCAGGCTGGCTGGGTAAGGTGGCCGGTGGGGAGAGCGAGTGGTATCCAGAGTTATGCTGACATTAAGGGGTCAAGAGGAGGGATTTGATGAGGCTGTGGAATGTGACTCTGCAAAGGTTTGTGAGTGTAGGGAAGAGCTCTGCTAACACAGTGCCAGGGCTCCCCACTGTACCCCAGTAAGGCTCTAGCGCCTCCCCTGGCACTCTAACAGTGTCTGTGCCCCCTCCCCCAGTTTATCCCTTTGAAGCACTGAGCGGAAACCACCTGAGTAGCACTTGTAGCTTTCCCCATCATAAGATTAAAATTTTAAACACAGCAGAAATAGTTTTTTCCTCCACCTCCCACTTCAGTTTCCTGCCCATACCTTCTCCTGAAATGGAGTGCTCAACTAGTCTAGGGTATAGGTCAGGGGTGGAGAAACCCAGACCCATGGCTGGTTTTTATTTGTCCCCTTTATGATTCTTGGATTTGCCCTGTGGATCCAGTCCCGAGCCTCGTGCACTGAAATAGTGAGCTCAGGGGCAAGGAGTGGAGATGAGGGCCTGCACTTGAGCCTAGGGGATGGATCCATGGCAGAGATCCTAGACCCTCTTGAGCACAACTCTTAAGCACTCCCAACTTCTATCCAGCCCATGGAGATTGTATTCATTTTCAAAGTAGCTCATGGGAGGGAGACGTTTTCCCATTCCTGGCATAGGCATTGACATGCAAATACACCATGCAGCCACTAGATGTCTCTGTGTGCTGTATACAGTACAGTAAAGTATGTCATACTATACTGTATGATGTGGCTTCTGGGAGCTGATCTGCTTTCTTGCTGGGCCTCCGGATGCTGCCTGGTATCAAGTGGTAATGAGTGGATGTTGTGTTCAAATCAGAGGGCAGTCTGAAGTGCTCCTTCTGCAAACATGTGTTTACTTTATGCTTTTGGGTCAAGTCACCTAGAAATTGGTGTACTGGTCACACACTTTCTCCTCCCCTCTTCAGAATGGGTATGAGGATCCTTGGGTCAGCAGGAAGGAGACCGACTTTCTTCCTTTGATTGCTTATTTGGCTCCATCACCATGATATTTGTGGGCTTTACATTCTAGAATTTCGTTACCAATTCCTCTTCCATGAGAAGTAGGGAAGTGCTATTCCCCGCATGTTAGACTGACTCTGTGGTTTTGTTATCCAGCTTCAGTTCCGTACAAGGGGCAAGCGTAGCTCTGTGGCATAATTCAGGAATCGGTCCACAAGTGGTGTCAAAGCCAAGAGCTAGCGGAGAATTGTTATTCAGCACTCAGCCAATGGGTCAGTCCAAAGGAAACATCCAATGGGACAATCTACCTGCAAGTCAAACTCATCTGGATCCAGTAGTCAGGAGTCAGTCCATGGTGGGAGTGCAAGGGTCCAGAATTTGGTGCAGGGTGAGGCAAGCAGCAAAGGTCTGGTAGCATTTGGCTGCTCAGACCAAAGATCAGTCTGTCACCTAGGGAGCCATGTGCAAAGCCTGAACCGATATGGAGGGGGGTGCCCTAGCCAATTAAGAATAGGCTCCTTGTATCAGAGTGAGTTACGGTTACCAACCCTTTGGGTTTGACCCGGGGTCTCCAGGTTTTGAGGCATTGTGAGAAGGTCTGGTTAATCCAGGGAAAACGTTTTCGGGGGCAAGTCCACATTGAACAGGATCGGAGCAAAGAGGCTCTTTCACCCCCAAGATTCTTTCCTGAATCTTGCCATTACTACTAGTACTATTACTACTTCTTATTTCCATAGTGCTCTAGGCGCACGCAGCACTGTACAGTCCCAGATTTTCAGAGGTATTGGGTACAGTGCCATCACAATACTCCAAAGAGGGCATGGCCAAGTTGGATAGGGGCAGAGTCCCTGTGTCCTTTACCCCCCATTCAGATATGGCCTCATCCTCTTCAGAGTGTTGTGACACCACATGGTTCAGAAATGGGCAAGACAGTCACTTTGCCCCACCCTTTTGAGCCAAAGCTTCTAAGAAGGTAACAACTTTAGTGTGAGCTGATTGGGCTGCGGTTCCCTCCAGCAGCTAGCAGTGGTGAGGTTTCATCCCACCCCACTACAGACCCTGGTTGAAGATTTATTAAGGACATAAATCTTGTGCTGGGTCACACAAGGTATATCTGGCAAAGTAGGGACCAAATCTGGCATTCCAACGCTGGTGCTGTACCCAGTGGACTAGCCGCCTTTTCCTTATGTGTTGCACCAGGCCTGGCTCTTGTAGTAGGTACTACTCTGTGTGAATAAGGGTAGAAGAACCAGGCATTTTATTAATTGTTTGGGGGGGTTTATTGCTGAAGAAGCTGGAGTTATCATGTGAGAAAAAAACACTTAGAAATGGCAGTGCTTGGCATGTGAAGGGCCAGATTGTAAATGACAGCTGGTTTGTTCAAACCCAATAAATAAGCAAGGCACAACAGCTTGACGGGGAAGAGTTAACTCTCTCTCCATCTCAAAATCAACCCACCCCCCAAAAAAGGAGAAGTAGCCTCTTTGTACCTCTTTGCCACACACTTGGCTGCAGGTAGAGTGGCCAGATATGCAAATTTTAGAGGACACTTATGAGAAATACTGGTGCAGGGCAGGGCTGCACTGGCTTCAGTGCAGCCTTGCAACCTGTATTTCTCATAAGTGTCCTCTAAAATGTGCCTATCTGGTCACCCTAGTTGCAGGTGAATGAAATGGCCCAGGTGCTTTAAGAAACTGGAAACTGAAGGCCACATCCTCCTTTACGCAAAAGCTGTCTGGTCATGGGCAAATGAGAGACAGGCTTGAAATGTTGACTAGAAATCAGCTGATCAGTCAGGTTGTAACACATGGCAGTAATGTCATCCAATCCTTTAATGTACAAGCAGAAGGGGAGCAAGCATCTTTCTCTGTGGTACAGCTGGTAGCAGCTCTGGGGGGAGGAGGGGACAAGACTGCTATGTAAAGGCCAGTCACATGGCTTTGAAATAAAAATGATTAGAGACTTGCAGGCTACAAGTTCCTATGGGCTCCTTTGTGTCTGGGTGTTTCTCCCCTGCCGGCCTATCTACTGCTGACCTTTGCTGCATTCAGTAAGTCCAAACCCAAACTATGCATGATAGAAATGCAGAGAATTTTCTGAATGGGGCCGAGGGAAGCTTTGCCTTCTCTGGAATCGGCCAGCTTGCAGGAGCTTTGCCGAGACTTCCTAAAGTACAGGTTTGCTTGGTTTAGAACAGCAGCTCTTCTCTCCTAGTATAGTTCTGAAAGCTGGCTTTTCACAGTGCCTGTCACTGGAGGGGGGAGAGGAGGAGCTAAATTAGCACCACTTCTATTCTTGGAGAAACATTGCAGGTCTCTTATTTGTTGTGGATTTGAATAGCTGGGTATTTTTGTCCTGCATGAATGTGTTTGTGTAACCCTCATGTCCCTGTGAACTGCAGGCTTACTATAGTGAATGTAGAGGTTATCAGAGTAACAAAGAATCGCCAGGTTCAGCTTGGAGATCCACAATCCTGATGCCGTCTGGCAGGCTGTGATGTCTTTTTAAGAACATGTTGCTTAGATGGGTGGTTTGCCTTCACACCTGCACTGCAGCTCACAATCAGTGAGCTTTTTCTCTGTTGCCCTTACCCTTGTGCAGGCATTTATTCAAGTACAAAGTATGTATGAAATACAGTACTGCCTTTTGATCAAGCAGTGACTTACGTACACATCTCCCTGGTGCAACTGTGTTCACAAGGTGCAGAGCCAAGGAAATTAGACCCTCCTATCAATACCTTTCTGTTTTTGTTTCCTCTTTTGTCTCTATGCTGCTGGACCTGGAATCACTGGATTTCTACTAGATATTTCCTCTTCTAAATTGTAATAGTAGTAGTTTATTGTATTCGCGATCTCTGCTATAACATAAATTGTTCTATTTGATCTCTTTGTGAGTAGTTAATGAGCGAGTCATCCTTTCCTTAATTTGCATTCTGCTCACACCCTATCATTGGAAAGCGAAACAAATGTAGAGTTTCTCTTCCCTAGATCTTGAAGTTTTTAGAGGTGCTGAACTCAGAAAATGGAGGTTTACGTCAAGATTGTCAAATCTCTGTGTGTGGTGTCTAAAGTTACTTGCCTAAATCCATAATTAGACTTCTGTATAAACAGCCATTTGAACTGAAATGGATTTGGATATTTGGTGCTTGTGCCTAAATATGCATCTGGGAGCCACCCGTTACATATTCAGGGGACAATCCTCCATCTGTTAAGGTTAGTAGGAACTGAGCCATTAACTCTTGTAATGGAGGATTACGCTGTCAAATATGAAAATGTTGGCTTCAACTCAAAAAGAAAGTAATTTGGAACAAGACAACCATATAGAGCAAAACAAATATTCCAGCATGCACTGGGTTCTCCTTAGCTTTACTGATTTTTTTAGACCTTTCTTCAGAATGCAGGCTAGCAATTGACGAGACTTAAACCTGTTGTACATTCTCCTGCAGCTAGTTCAGGTCTGTCAGCTATCTGTGTATTTCCCTAGTACTTTCTTTCCTCTTCCAGATAATTAATGAAGACATTAAATAAGCCCAGTCCCAACCTTCCTCTCTGTAGGATCCTCCTACCAGGTGTGGATATCATTGTCTTACTTTTCAGGCATTAAGGCTGCCTTATTGTTGTTTTAAATTCGTATGCTGCCTTTCTCCAAAAGGGGGCTCGAGACAAAGATTGAAACTGAGCTTACAAAGATTAAAAATACAAATAAAATTTGAACCGACCGTGCTCCAAACTCCCCCCTCCCACTTCATCTCCCCACACCACATTACAAATAATTATTAGAAATACAAATGAATAGCACCAGTACAAAAAAAATCTTCCCACTTCATATCCCATAAAACATCTCTCCTCCCATGCCTGTACCTATCCCACTCACATCAGCCCCCTCTCCCTCACAAGAAGCGTGTCCCCGACCACGTCCCCGACCACACAATAATTCCTTCTCTACCCAAAATATTAAAATCACAAATGCAAAACAAAATGGAAAGAGAGAGGAGATTCTTTGACGTGCTGGGAGCCCCTGCCTCAGAATGCTAAATGTCAAGCCCCACACCCTGCATGCTGCTGAACAACTGCCTAAAGGAGTTATGATGTTTGTAACAGGGAATGCTTAAGGCCAAATTTCAACAAATAGAGGTAAACTGAAGTAACTACTTTGATTTAATTAATACTACTGAAAGTTACTGAAGTGGAGTAGTTACATTAAATTGAAGCACTATTCCACTTCAATAGCACTCAAATGAACAGTGTAATCCAATGTAGTACTGTGGCAATCTGCCCCCCGCTGAGATGTAATGATCACTGAACCCCATAGTCACTATTCTTACACTCCTAAGTGTTCATACGAACAATTACTTCAAACTACAAACCAAAGGAGCATACACACGTGTCTTCCTACTCCTGAATAATTTTGGTTTACCAGTGCTTGTGTGAATGCTTTGGGGGTAAAACTCAAGCAAGGCTCAACTACATTGAATTAACTGTTCATAGGTACGTGTCCTAAGTGTCTGCAGACCATCTGGCTAAGTGGATAATTGGTCCTAGGTGGCGAGGAGTAGGTGGTCAGGCAGGAGCAGCCAAGATGTCAGTCGTGGCCAGCTGTAAGTGATGATTGGTGTAGCCTACAATTCTCGGGCGAGAAGTGGCAGGGCAGCGTAAAGGTGCTCTCCTACCTCTTTCTGGTGTGACAGTGCAATTAATGCAACTTTCCAAGCATTGTGATGGCAAGGCACCCATAAAGGAGTGATTTGAAGCTCCCACTCCCTGTCCTCTCTTAAAGAGACTGCCCTAGGTTGATTCCCTCTACAGTAGATCCTGTGCTAAGTAAGTCTGGCCTCTCCTGATACAAGGTTTAGCCTTTATGCTTGGTAATAAGGGCCCCCAGAGAGAAGCCAGGCTCAATATTCTAGGAGCTGTTCTTGGGAGGGTGGAATCTCATAATGCCCTCCAGAGAAGTGGAGATAGGCTGGAAGCTTGCTTCTTTACGGCCCAGTGGAATCAGGGCTTCCCCCGGCCAGGAGGACTAGGTCAGAGATCCAGTCCCAGAATGCCCAAAGGTTAACTGCCTCCTGGGAAAGGAGATCAACAAATTAGGAATAAAGATAATGTGGTGAATTGGAGCTGATGGGGTGGGGTGGGCAGTGGGCACTTGTGTAGTAAAACACTTAGGTGAACAATGTGTTTTTATGGGTCTAATCCAGACAAGGCTTTTGGCCAGTGCAAGCCATGTTGTTGAAGTGCCTTGATCCCTTTCAGGCATCAGGCCTCGAACCAGTGCCTCTGGGGAGTTCTAAGACAGTGGGTGAGCTCACACATAAATTGCTAGAATTAAATGACGGCGGGGCCTTGGAAGCTGCATAACATGCCCCAGATCACTGCTGCATGTGTGTGAGACAATCCGAGTTTAAACTGGGGCTGGAACTCTGATTGCCTCACATGCAACAGCGATTATACAGCTTCCAGAGCCCCGCAGACATCAGATTCTAGCAGTTTACGTTTGAGCTCACCCAGCGGAGCAGTGCCTGGTTCCATGGCACAAATGTTGCTTGGTGGATCTGCCTGGACCTTCCCCTTTTGGACCCTCCTTTACTCCAGCCCTTACTATACCTCCCAGCTTTCTGACTGGCTGTCTGCAAGCACATAAGGCTGGCTGGGCAGTAGCTGTCCCAGTTGCCTCACTGCCTGTCTTGTTCTTGTCGCCTTGCTGGTCAGCCCAGTCTCCTTGTCCCCTTTCCTGCCTTGATTCCCAGCCTTGTCTTCCTGTTCCCCTTTCAGCCTTCCTTAGACCTCTCATTCCCCAGGACAGATTCCCCGGCTTGACCTCTGGCTTTGGCTCCATCTTGGCTCTGATTCTCCCTTTGGCTTCTGATTTGGTTCTCGTATCCCAGCCTGACTTCCCTCTCCCCATCGTGCCATTTATCACTCCCTGTTCTGGTCCTGATCCTGTGCCCCAATGCCCACTGGAAGCCCCCATATAGGTGGCCATACTTCCCCTTTAAAAGAGGATGGTTATGAAAAATACATGGTGCAGGGCTGCAACATGTATTTTTCATAACCATCCTTTTTTAAAAGGGGAGGTATGGCCACCCTACCCCCATATCTCTGCACCCAGAAAATCCGAGGGACTTCAAATTCACTTTTCATTTTAAAAAATGCTTGACAAAAATCTACCTAGAAACATAAATCTCATTGGGGTTTTCAGTGAGATTTAGGGCTTGTTTACATGGTACAGGAAAAGGTAGAATACCCTATAGCAGGGATGGGGAACATCTGACCCATGGATGTTTTTTATTTGACCCTTTTCCAATTCCTGGATCCGTCCTGTGGATGTAGTCTAGGGATGGGGAAAATGTTCCCTCCAGTTGTCTACTTCGAAAATGAGTACAAGCTCTGGGGCCCCCCACAAAAGTTAGGGGTGAGGGTACCTAAAGAGTGCACTGAGGATGGGGGAAGGGAAGGGAGAGTCTAGACCCGGGATCTGTGCCATGGATCCATCCTGTATCTGTATTTGTCTCTGCTCCCTTCCTTTGAGCTGATCCTTTCAATGCTTGAGACAGGAACCGAGGCCAGATGCAGGAAGTGTAAAGGGGCCAAGTGCAAACTAGCTACAGGCTGCATTTGGCCTCTAGGCCTGAGGTTCCCCCCACCTGTGATTTGTAGTTGCTACCTTCAAGCACTGAAAGACTGAGTTTAGGGGAAGAGAGTAGAGCATGCACTCACTTGGGTATAGATCCATGGCCTAGATAAGGACATCCCTTAAACACCCCCCAACTCCTGTTTGGCCCGGGGAGCTTGTACTAAGGAAACCAGGGGATATTATACCTTGTGGGATCACAGAATGTTTGGGCTAGTTTGTGACAATTACTTGGTCACATTAACAAAAGGTGTTAGCATCCGTAAAGGGGAACAAATATCTGCAGGTAAGGAATGTGTGATAGCTAGTTACACACTGAGTAGTGTTCTTGAGTACAAGAATAGTGATACCATGGTGTTACACGTTAGAAAATGTTATCCGTTTACTCTTGGTTATTATTTATTTGGTACTTGGAGGATACTTGTCCACAAAGAGACTAATGCATTGCAAGGTATCATAGATGTACATTATTCCATAACATGATTACATAGTATCATGCCTGGAATTCCCTCCCTGAACACATACATGTGGCTCTTTCCCTCCCTCCTGAAAGCCTACCTCTTCCATCAGACTTTCCCTAGCTCCTCCTCCTCCTCTGACGGCTCACGGATGCTCCTCCTACTGTCCTGTTACTCAGGGTCCCTTTTCTCCCCATGTAACCTAGCTAAATGCATGCATCTGAGACTTGTCAGCTTCATTTCCTCCCTAGATTTCCTTCTCCCTTGTTCTCCCTTCTTGTCCATCCTTGATTATAACATCTTGCCCAGGGCAGGGACCAGTCTCTAACTAATGATTGTTCAGTGCCAGGCACATTGCTTGAGCTATGTATATATAATTGATGATAATAGCTTACTTTGGTTTGCTAACTTAAGGAAAGACACAGTTGTTTTTTAATTTAAGAAAATGTGCCTGCGTGTGGTAGGAGGCTCATTCTCTTCTTTTGGAAATACCATGTCTACTTAGTAAAATTCAGTGATGCTATCGGTGCAGAGTGTTTCTCTCTACAGTAAAGTCTAAATCACTTTTCTAATGGTTAATAATGTGTGTTTGGTGAGGAGCTGTTAATTGCTTATTAACTTAAATGAGCAGTCATTTAAAAATACATTACTCACTGTTCTCACTTCATTTTCCAGCCCTCTTCCTACATTTATTTATGAGGAACTGAACAATATATATATAATATATATATAAATAAAAAAATCAGAATCTGTTGCTAACAAAGAAAAGATGGTGCAGCTGGTCAGAGACATGCAAAAATCAGTTCCTCAGTGGATCAGGTTCTCAGCTGGCATATAGTAGCGTAGCTCCATTGCCGTCCAGCCCACCCCCCCTTTGTACATCATTCACTCAGGTTAATGGAGCTGCTCTGATTTATGCTAGTTGAAGATCTGGCAATCTGGTCTCTCTTATCTATTAGTCATGTCTGCTTGTCAGTCAAGGCCCTTTGCATTCCTGTTAGTTAACTCTGCTTTTCTCAGCTGTCTCTCTAAGAAAACATCAGAACCAAACAATTGTAGGGTGCTCTGTGTTGGTGTGGGTATTTTAAATACAAGAAAAATAATGATCAGAAACAATGCAAACAGTGTTCGGACTGCTGGGCTGCCAACTAGTTTGATCCTCATGATCATAAAATGAAAACAAAGTTTATTTCTCCCCTGAACAGGAAGGTTGTTCTCTCATGGGAAACTACAGGCATGAGATGAACTAGATGGCTGTTTGTTTTTCCCCAGGCAAACCTTTAGAGAAGGGACTCAGTGCTGTAGTTTTATGCATCTGTTTTCCTGGCTGCCAGCAAAAGAATTAAGCTTGAAACAGCTGCACAATTAGCATGAGCTCTGTCAGCCAGTCTCCGAATGGTTAAACGGAATGCTAGTGAGTGGTCATGTGTGACTTCATTGTACTGTGCATATTTGAAGAAGGTCTGTTGGAGAAACGTTGTTGCAGGGAACTAGGAAGAGCAGGAGGAAGTACTTAAATTTCTTTCAAGTTTTGATTCTAGCCCCAGAGGAATGTATAAAAGCAGGGAAATGTCACAGCAGAGCCAGTATGTAGTACTGTCTTTGCATTTTTCTGTAGCAGCAATACCCACAAGAAGAAATTGGTGAAGGAAATATTTGCTGAGCAGATGGTATTCAAAGGTATCCTATGCACGCATGGAGTGCAGCTACGGGCAAAATATATTCTAAGAGAGGTAACAACTAGTATTTCACTTTTTCCCATTTTGTTTCAGTTTTCTTCTCTCAATGCCAGCTCATTTGACAGTACCTGTTTATAGTGACTGTGGATCTTGCTCTTAGATGCACAACTCCAGTTTGCAAAGAGGCACTGGTGGAAATAATCAGACCTCAAGTATTTTGTTCAAGCTTTTTCTTGTCTTTGATTTTTTTTTTTTTTTTAGGCTTCAATCAGCTGCAGTGTCAGTGTAATATTGGACAGGCTGTCTATCAGGGCCTCTAATCCTTCCCTTGCATGAGGATGGACTTGATCTAATGCTGTGATCCTTTAATGATGGGATTTGTACCTACGTGAATGCATGTTCATTACAAATGGAATTTTCCGAAGTTTCCGATGCTTCTTCTTGTGGGTTTTTTTCACGATCGGTGAGTTGCTCAGTAAAAGCAGGGAAGTGATTACACAGAACCAGTGGGTTATTTTAAGAAGTTGAGTGGTTTTGGTTCCTGAGATCTGCTGTGAATGAGTTTGCGTTGAGAAACTAGGGATCATAAAGAGATTTTTTTTAAAAAACCCAAGAAAGAACAACCTTTCTTTCTTTGTAGTGTGACAAGTTTGAGCAGTTGCTGCTTTTTAATGGCTTCTTGGCAGGTGCTTGGTAGAGTTATTGGACAACAGAAGGCTTGCTCTGTTCCTATGCTCGCTGACACTGAGCTAGTTAGCTGCACAGCAAACTGGAGTTGCAAGTCGCAGCAGCTGTGGCACTCACAGAAGAGTGATCTACTTCAAAGCGTGGCTTTGATGAGATTTCATATGGAGGACTTCAAAGAGCGTTAAACGGTATAAAGTGTGCTGCTGCAATGAGTTGCGTACCAAAAAAGGGAATTTTCCCTTCTGCTACTGCTTTGTGAGGTCCTGTAATAAAAGTTAATTGACAAGGGTAAATCATTGCCTGACATGGGTTTCTCCCAAGATACAGGGCACACACAACCGGTCACAGAACAAGATTCCTAATCAGTCCTAACACAGTCTTGAAGTTGACTGACCCATAGGTGCTGACTTTAGGGGGGTGCTCCAGGGCTTGAGTCCCCACCAGGAACCAGCAGGCAAGTTAAGAAAGCTTGTATTTTCACCCCCAGTCAAAACCAAGGACTGAGAGATGGCTTTCTCGTAGTGTGTGAGGCAAGGAGTCCTGCATGGCACTCTGTGGGGTCCTCCTACAAACTTGTTCCTTGCTTAATGAGCTCTGTGTTAGACAGGAGCTACTGCCTGATCCAGAGACTTTATCCAGAATGGAGAGTTGCTGATATGAGTCCTGCTTGCTTGTTCCTGGAGCTGGAGCTACTGCAGTGGGGCCCATGGTTGAGGAAGACCTGTCTACTGTCCTTGATGCCTCTTCCCTGATCACCAGTCCCTCTAGGACCAGCCTTAGAAATTGCGGAGCCCTGGACAAACACAAAATGCGGGGCCCCCTCAGCTCCACGTGCTTTCCCAGGGGCGGCTGGTGGGGTTTGATGTTGAAAGGGCACTGGGGCAGGAAGACCAGGCCGGCGGGCCTAGGAGCGGAGCCAGGTGGACGATAGGCGGAGCCAGGGGGACGGTAGGCCAGTGGCATAGCATAACCCAGCAGCAAGGAGTTCCCAGGGTTAATATCGGCTGGAAGAAAACATAGTTTACATGCACATCAAGCTTAAAACAAATAATTTATAAACCCAAAACACAGGGAAACACCCAAAACACTGGCAAAACACAGCAGCAAGTAGTTCCCAGGGTTAACATCGGATGGAAGAAAACACAGTCTACATGCACATCAAGCTTAAAATAAATAATTTGTAAACCCAAAACACAGGGA
>QEPC01011796.1:5615381-5630540 GCA_003113815.1 Sphenodon punctatus | reverse complement strand
AATGTTAGACCCCTTGTCTCTCCCTCTGTTCCCCTTCCTAAGTCTCTCCCCCAGCTCCTGTCTCTCAGATTGTAAGCCCTAGGGGCAGGGACCGGGTCTATTTTATTACATTGTAAAGTGCCAGGTACACTGCTGGCGCTATATAAATGTTTGTTAATAATAAATAATAACCAGGAAGAGCTGGGAGAATGCATGTTTTAAAATGATGCATTGGGCTTTTTATTATTATTATTATTATTATTATTATTATTATTAGAATTTATATAGTGCCAGCGATGTACCTGGCACTTTACAGAAAATAAGATAGACACGGTCCCTGCCCGAGAGCTTATAATCTAAAGACAGGGGGAGGGGAGAGGGGGAAAGGGGAACAGAGGGAGAGACAAGGGATGCGACATTCATGAGGATGCGAGAGCTCAGGTACATGTTCTTGGCTTGGTTACAGTAAATTGTGAGTTTGCAGATAACAGGAGGATAATCCTGGGTGGGGATGATTAGCAGGAGTTCGGAAGGGCGGAACGGAAGAGGTGGGTTTTGAGGAGGGACTTGAAGGTGTGGAGGGTGGGGGGAAGGCGGACGAGGCAGGGAGGGAGTTCCAGGCATGCAGGGCAGCGAGGGAGAAGGGACGAAGGAGGTTGGGGGAGCAGGGGAGGCGTGGGAGGGGGAGATGTTACGTTATGTGCATGCCAGTGAGAGTACGATGGGTCAGAGGTTTTAGCTCTGCGGAAAACTCTAGGCTATTTTACCTGCATCTTAATAGTGCTGATGGATCTGGACATGAAGAGACTGCATGCAGTCTAATTGATGGGACACGGGCATGTGGGCGTACATTAGCTTGCATTCACAGGCATGGCGGGCTACGCATGCTCCAGGACTCTGCCATGAGTGGGGGCTGAGTGTTCAGTGGGTGGTTGCCATGTGGCCAATGGAGGCAAACCGCTAATAAACGAGCAGGTGGACACCCACCTGGTGTGGACTATTGTCTCTTTTGTTAACACCCTAAGTAGCTGAGACAATACCTTTTATTGGAGTAACTTCTGTTATTGAGTGTGTGAAAACCTTCCAGCTACACAGAGCTTTTCTCAGTATGTTGCAGCACTTCTCAGTTGGAAGTCCACTCATTGGAAAAGGGGGACATTTGTCCCTAGCAGAACGTCTTGAGGATTGCATTGCTGCTATATATTTTTGTATCAGCATTCCCAACTTTCGATATGGCTGCCCAGGTTCAGTTGCATGTTAGAATCCTGACAAAGGAGGGTGAGCTAGGTAAGGATTGTAAAGCCTCTTGAACACTGAAAGCACTATGCAAATGATTATTAATAATAAATAGTAATAATGATTGGTCTAAACAAAATGGACAGATTTTGAAAATAGCTCAGCAGCCCTTCTGAATATCTGGCTCTAGAACTGCAACATCCGAGCTTTCGATCAAGATTTGGTATCTCTAGGATTTTTGTTTCAGATGCTTTTGAATTCTAGAAACTGGAATGCGTGCCTCAAGTAGCAACATATCCTAAGTGCCATTGCAAGTGTAGCTGAGTATTCTAAAACACTAAAAAAAAATTAAAACAGGATTTAATTGGCTGCAATTGAATATTAATTAGCATATTTATTTTTTTCCATTGATACAAAGCTGAAAGACAGGTTAAAACTGGTTTTTGTCACAAAAAAGGAATTTTTAGAAGTAAATTGTTAGAGCCTCAAGGATGGAAGATGCCACATATGTGAACCCTAACCTGCTGGCTGCTTAGGCATGTGCTTAACCCATTGAAGCCAGTGGCCCTGCTCACATGCTTGAGGCTACATAAAGGTTTAAGCACTTTGCTGAATCAGGTCCTGAGTGCAAAGCATATTACTGGACCAGACCACATGTGATGCACTAATCACTGCATATTTGTTTAAATTTTAAGAACAATATAGTGTCTCTCTAAATATACTTTCTATATATTGTAGCATGTGTTTAGGAGGCCTGTTCTCTTCTTGACTATACTTAACATCCATTGACCTTAGTAGTGTAATAACATGACTCATTTACCCATTGGGGTAAGATGTGTTTGTTATAACTGCCATGGCAGACAATACTTTTTTTTAACTTTAGCTGTCTTTAAACTTCTTTTAGGAGTTTCTTTAAGGCTTTTTCACTTATCGGTGAAACTCAGGAAAGAGAGAGAGTTTTAATCCACTTCTCCAACAGATATTATCAGTGTAACCCAAACATCATTTCCACTCAAGGTAATTTTGCCTCTGGCTACTAGGTCATTGGCTTTCTTTTCACATCTTTCTCTTGCAATAATATGTATGATTAATGTGTTGCCCTTAAAAAGACAAATATGACTCTAAAAACTATAACGCATTATGCAACAGTGGCAAAAAAAATTAACAAAATATTAGGAATTATTGGGAAAGGAATATAGAATACAGTGGAAAATATTATATTGCCACTATATAAATTCATGACACGTCCACATGTTAAATACTGTGTGCAGTTCTGGGCCCACCATCTCAAAAAGGATACAATACAGAGGTTCCCAAATTATGGGTCAGTCCACAAGTGGGATCTTACCATTTGCAGATGCGGTTATAAATTGGATTGATATATTTTTCTTTGTTGTTAGCTGGGGGTTGGCAGATTATATTTTATATTCAAAATGGGGTTACATAGGAAAAAGATTTGGAAATCACTAATATAGTGAACTGGAAAAGGCACAGATAAAGTTGACAAAGATAGTTAAGGCTAACTGATGTCCCTGGGGTTGGAAAACTTCCCTACAAGGAGAGGCTATAAAGCACAGATATAAAAGGGGCAATAACTGGCTGGGAACAAACTGAATATGAATCGGCAGTGTAAAACTGTTGGGGGGGAAAAAGGCAAATATTGCTGTTTTGGGTTGTGTTAGTATCTAAGGGCCTTTTTAAACAAGTGGGCTTTAGATGCTCCTCCGCGAACCGGAGGTTGTCTGGGCGCCATTAGAAACAGCGATGCCACACGACTCCTGGGTGTTTTGAGATGCGGCATAGTATCGAGGTCTTACTATGCCACATCTCAAAACACCCGGGAGTTGGCCGGTGCCGCTGTTTCTAATGGTGCCCGGGCAACTTCCGGTTCACAGAGGAGCATCTAAAGCCCACCCGCGGAGGTGTCCAAGAGCCACAGGCTTAAACTGCGGGAGAAGTTCATAAGACATGAGAAGTAATTGTACTGTTAGACTCAGCACTGGTTATATAATGGTCGGATCATTACCTTCTGCAGGCCTGGATCCCTCTTGTCCCATGCCCCCATCAGGGTGGTGGACTAGTTAGGTTTGTCTGCCCCCAGAGAATAATGGAGCCAGTTGGATTCCAAAACTCTTTGTGGGATATTCCCACTGATTTTGATGGCTGCTCTTGTGATGGCCTGGTCGAACTGTGGAATGGCATGTTGACTAAGGCCATCAATACTGTTGCACCCAGGAATCTGCTTCCACCACAAGGTCAGCACATGTCCTCCTTGTACACAGGAGGTTTCAGGTGGATGAAGCAGGAGGCTAGGCACTTAAGAGTGCAGGTGGCACTTGACTCATGCTGGAAACCGACTGATTGCGCCATAGAATGGGATTTGAAAACTATGGTGTGGCTAGGGTGGTGGTTAGGGAACCTCTCCTCTCCATTTTCATAGCGTCTGCAAAGTCTCGTCCAGCTGAGCTGTTCCAGGCGACGAACAGCCTGGTAAGTCTGGACTGCCTCCACTTGGAGGTTGAGTCATCAGTTGTTCGCTGTGAAGAATTTATCATTCACTTTGCAGACAAAATCGCTCATATTCACCACAACTAGGGGGTCGCTAGTTTGATGGCAGAGTCAAAGTTTGAGGTTGTGAAGGCTCAGCCTTCTCCTGTCGGATCAGTTTCAGTTAGTGTCACCTGTTGATGTGGGGGATATCCTTGGGGCAATGCGGACAACCAGTTGTAAATAGGATCCATGCCTGTCCTGGTTGGTGAAAGCCAGCTGGGAGAGACTGGGGCCTCCTGCTGTCTGTGGTTATCAGCGCCTCCCTATGGGAGTGCAAGGTTCCAGATGCCCTTAAAATGGCAGTTGTTAGACCCCTACTCAAAAAAACATTGCTTGACGATGACTCCCTGGACAGCCATCAACTGGGGTCTCTAACCTTCCCTTTTTAGGGAAGGTTATTAAACGGATGGTTGAGTGATAGCTTCAGGGACATCTCAATGCTATCAGATTCCTGGACCTGTGTCAGTCTGCCTTTCATCCTGGGAGCCACTGAGACCGCACTTGTGGCCTTGGTTGATGATCTACACCAAAAAGATTGACAGGAGAAATTGTACCCTGCTGATCCTGTTAGATCTTTCAGCAGTCTTTGATACAGTTGATCATGAGGTTTTGATGATGCTAATGCAGGACTTTGAAGGAATCTGCAGGATGGCTCTTGAGTAGTTCTGCTCATTCCTGTCTGCGAGGCTTCATCAGGTGGTGATGGTCGATTGTTCGTTGTTGTCCCTTCCCCTCTCTCGTGAGGTACTGCAGAGTTCCATACTGTCTCCTCTCCTGTTCAATGTGTATCTAAGGCTGCTGGACAAGATAGTGCGTAGACTTGGGATGTGCTGCTATCAATATGCAGATGACATAGAAATCTATTTATCTTTTTAATACAACCTAGGTACTTTGGTCACAGTACTTATTCAGGGCCTGGCTGCCATAGGGACTGGATGCGGATGAGCCAACTGAAACGGAATCCAGACAAGACTGAAGTGATGATATCTGGCCGGCCCTGTGACCTTGGGTGGGTGGGGATTGGGAAACCCATCATTGAGCAACTCCGTCTGGTGAGAAGGTTGCATCCCTTTCTTTCAGATGGAGATCTGGCCACCATCATCCATGCCTTCATTAGCTCAAGGCTAGACTACTGTTCTATGTGGGGCTGCCCTTGAAGATTGTTTGGGGGCTGCAGCGTGTGCAGAATGGAGCAGTCTGCCTTTTGATGGGGGTGGGTCGATGGACACACATAATATGGGTGCTTTAGAGTCTGAACTGGCTGCCAGTAGCATTCCAGGCACAACTCAAGGTGCAGGTGTTGCTATATCATGCCTAAAATGGCCTGGGCTCTATATACCTCATGGACCGCCTTCCTCCTTATGTCCCACTGTGACCTCTAAGATCATTCGAGAGTGCCCTCTTGCAAGTTTCATCATTGGCCCAGGTCCATATGTCCCAGGCACACAGACAGGCATTCTTGATGGCTTCTCCACAGCTTTGGAATTCCCTTCCCCTGGAGGTTCACCTGAACCCTAGTTTGAACATCTTCTGGAGGCAATGCAAGAGCTATTGATTTGGCCAGGTATTTAATGGGCAGTGGTAGATCCCGGGGGAAGAGGGGTGCATTATTAGTTTAATGGATTTTATTGTCTATTTTATATATGTATATATATATATTTATTATGTAAGCTACCCTGAGCCTTTGGGGATAGGGTGGGGTAAAAATCTAAATTAAACAAACAAACAAACAAATAAGGGTGGCCAAATTTCTAACCCCATGGACCATGTATGGCTGAGAGCCACAAGAGAGGGACGTGCATACACGCGAACCTCTCCTGCTTTGTGATTGGCTGGTGGAGTCAGTGCTCTGTAGTCCTGGATGCTGAGATTCACAGGTGAGCTGGTCTGGGAACGCCAAGCTGAAATTCAGTTGCTGACACTCGGGTATAATGAAGTACAAGACAGAACCATTAAGGCAATGCAGGGCCAATGACCAAGAGCTACATGTATTTCTCAAGTCACAGTTTGAGATTACCAAACCTCTGTCCTGCAGAACTTGACTCTACGCTGTCCACGTTTTTGTGGTACAAAAAATTACTCCTTCTCCAGTTGTTGGGGCAATCTATGGAAGCTCTGACTCCCCTTTCCAATTCTAGAATTAAATCCCTGATTGTGAAACAACTGACGGATTTAGCAATTGCCAAAGACAGACAAAAGATTGAAAAATGAAGATCGGTCCCCCTCTATAAATATTTTAAGATAATTCCGGGAAGAGAACTCTATCTTACTGCTTTGGACAACTCGTACCCAAGAAGGGCTTTAACGTGGCTTAGGTTTGACCTTATCCCCTCCAGGGTGTTGAATGCGAGTAGAAATGGGCTTCCTTACTCCCGCTAGATTATGCAGCTGTTCTCTGAACCAAATTGAAGACTTGCTCCATCTGCTATTTATCTGCCCCCACACAGAGAAATATCACCACAAATGTTTGGCTGCTGCACTTCAATATAGATAAAATTGGCCCCCCCAGCAGTTGCTAATCTTTTTGCTCTCAGTAAATGACTCCTGTTATGATGCATGCTCTTGCTAATATGACCATGGCCTTAATCAAAAGAAGTTGATCTTCTTTATATAGTAGGCTTATTATATATTCATTTTTTGGTTTAATTTAATTTTATGATTAGTATGTGTATTCTATTTGTTTAAACTTTATATGTTTAATTTACGGTAACTTTGTTGCTTCAACTTATTTACATGGTTAAGTTTATTGTTTCAACCTTTGGTTAAGGCAATTAATAAATTTTATTATTATTATTATTTATTATTATTAATTCACAGTTTGGCCATCCGTCCAGGCTTGGCAGGAATGGGACTTAGTGTCAGAATGAAAGCCAGTGTGTCAAAACCAAAGATCAAGCAAAATCCAGTAACAAGCCAAGGGACGGTTCAGAGCACAGAGTGAAGAAACAAGCCAGTGCCAGGGGGTCACTCGGAGGAGGCAGGAGAAGCACTGAGGGCGAGGTCAGTGCTGCAGAGCTGAGGCAAGTAGGCTGGATGCAGGACTGGAGGGGAGGTTCAGGAACAGGTAGGAAGCAGAGAAGGCAGAACCAGCTAGCAAGCAGGGAGCCAAGGACAGATACCAACAAGAAGCGTAAGAAACTACCCCTCCCCCCCGCTCAAACTTTCTGCTGGGCAGCCCATTATTCCATGAAGAAGCCAATCTGGTGAGGGGAGGCATGGTGTAGGGCAACTGAAGGGAAACACTCCAGCTGCTGGGTCATGCCAGCTGTCAGGGTAACAGAGTGGGTGGCACTGAGCTGTTGGTTAAAGCAATGCTGCTCTGGTGTGTGGGCAATGCTGTAGGCTTCCATAAGCCATGGTTTCAGGGGATAGGCAGGGTCCCCGAGAACAACAGGCCTCATGAGCACCCCCTCCATGCATGTTTCAGCGGACGGTCCGAAGTCTCCAGTGTACGTGTGGCCAAAGAAGAGGGACTGACGGAAGATGCAGGCGTCATGATTCTTCCTGGACTTACCCGACCAGCACATCCGTGAACCAGGCATGGAGAACCACTTGCAGTTCAAGTAGTCGTCGTACTCCCTTATGTGGTGGGCAGATGATGGTGATATGGCTCCCATAGATCGCCCCTATACTGTTTGCGAACTCCTCCCACTGAAAGCCCTCCATTACCTCAGCGGGGTCAGCCAACTGCACAACCCAGTCCAGCAGCACTTCCACAGTCGCTGTGCAAGCCTCCACTAGTACGATGCCCACTGTGGAGGTTCCAATGCCAAATTGCTGGGCGACAGCGTGTCAGTAGTCTGGAGTGGTGAGTTTACATATAGTGATGGCAATGCACTTCTCCATGGGGATGGGCAACCGCATCACCATGCTCTGTTTCTCCAGTCGTGGCCTGAGGATATTGGCTATCTGCAGGATGAGGCAACAGAGCATCCTGAAGTTTGCAACCCACTCAGCATCTCGCCATGAGGACAGCACGTTCTCCCACCAGTCTGTGCTTTTCTCCTTCACCCAGACAAGCCTCTCGGTAGATACAGCCCCGAACAGGGTGTGGGTGATTGAAGCTGCATTTCCCAACAGATACCTCTCTGTACACATCAGCAGCCCTTGCATGGCTTTGGTCCTCCCCAGCGTGGTCCATTGTCACCAGAGGTAGACAAGTGCGGAGTGCCAAAGCAGGAGCCGTCTCTGTGGATCAGTGCACCCAACTGTCCCAGCCACAGATTGAGTGAGAGCCTTTCTGTGCTTTGATATCACATTGTGCCAATGACAGCAGAAGACTTGGATCAGTTGGATCACTTCCAGCTTCTGCTCAGCAGCAGAAAGGAAGGCCTGGAGTGCAATAATGAGCACAAGGAAGTTCTTGGCGTGAATCTCCATGGCTGCAGCTCTGGGGTCTGTGGACTCTGCAGACCACATGCCAAATATTTTAAACAACTTAAACACTTGCGTGGCTGCCTAGCTAGGATTGACTGGGTATTGCACGCGAGCTGCTATTGGCCACTACTGGTCATCATGAGTCAGAGAAGCGGTGTTCTAAGGGGAAAGTGTGTCCTGTGAGACTGGGGCTTTTAGGGGTCTGCTGCCCCATTGAAACTCTGCGAGAGTGCTGGACTGTAGCTGTTTAGAGAGACTTGCCCAGGGAGGGGTGTTGACCCGTCCACTGATTGTATCACCTGATTGCCATGGATCATTACACCCACGAGAGACCCAGCAGAGAGCGTGCCTGGGATTGGCTGGCTGCACTGCCCTGAGGTTTGAAAAACAAGGGCGGGGAGCACCCACGCTGCGGGCACGCGGCCTTAGGTGCGGGCTGGGTGCCGGTCGATAAGGGCTGTGTTTCCTGTTCTTGCTCTGGAAGTCCAGGCCCCTCCGGAGTTTGCAGAACTACACCAGGGGACGGTAGCATGGTCTATTCACATTTAAAGAAAGTACTGTTTAGTGATACGCCCTACTTACTCGCTGGACCAAGATTTACATTAACGAAAACCTGGTCAGGTGCTCGGCAGCGCCACAATATATGGGCTGCTGACCTGGCCAGGATCCCTGCCCTGACTTTTCATCTAGGGGGACCTGGGACACATTTCCCAGATATTAAGCACTGTTCTACAATCGCTGATGTAACAAGGGTATATTTTGGCTGCCTAAATGGGATTTGTCACTTATAGGGTACAACTGTGTTAAGAAACTTGTAGACTGTCATATACATATAGGCAGGGAACCAATTTACCCAATTTCCTATGACTCCCCAAAACAAACGAGGGCGGAGGCCGATTGTAGCCGGTTTTTCCCCGACAGAAATTTAGGAAATTAGACACCTACTTTGGGAAAATGAGCAAGCCCAAAGCAGGTGAGAACCATGAAATTCCCATGAAGAATAGGTGTATGATATTCTGCCCCATCCAGAGAGTTTTCCCTGCCCCTTGTTGGATGGGAACAAAACCAGCTGCAGGGAATTGCTGGATCCAAATGATGGGAATGTTGGACTGCCACCCTTTGTGTTTGGTCAATTGGATACTAAGTTCCTGGGCAACGAGTCTACAGCAGGGCTATTAGCCGATCATGTAGCCATGACAGCAGCTACAGTGAAATTTATATTTACGAGACTTAAATTTACTAGCGGTCAAGATGGATGATATTACTGCCCTCGTGAATAGAGCTCCTAGCGAGCGGGAACATGATAAGATTACCTGGCCTTTACTGGGTTGTAATAGGAAGCCAGAACCATTCCCAGGGGAAGGGGATTTTTGGGGAGAGGGGCAAATGCATAAAGAAGGACTTGATTGATTCCTATTAGAGCCTGGTAAATTAATTGTCAATGCCCGTCCACTTCCGCATGGTAAACTTCCCCTATGGACAACTCCACGTGAAGTGGCAGAGCATTTTTGAATATTACTACATCTGCCTATTGTAAGCAAAAACATCAAGCAGATTATATTTAACAAAAGCTGGCAGCGGGGTAAGAATTCATTTTGACTCTTCAGAATTAGCCGCTGAAGTTTTGGGAAAAAAGGCAGACTCTAGAGAGACAGGCCATATCCTTGGCCAAAAGCTATCAGAAGCTGGAAAGCGAATCTCTCTTCCAGCAAGAGGGCATTGGAAGTACCCGTTCAGAAGCAGGAGTGGTGAACAGAGGGAAGAGATCTTTTAGGGGCAACCCAGGGAGGCATGGGCCATCCATGAGAACTGACCAGGTACCAAAAGGAAAACCCTCCAGAAAAAGGAAAAGCTGCAGACAACCTAGCACGGATGAGGGTGAAGGTTTTACCCCAACTATGCAAGGTGAAGGGAGCAACATTTATACTGACTGTAGCAGCCTGCTGGGCCCAGGGGTGAATGGTGGTAGTCATAGGGATCCCCCCAGAAGAGGCCAGGGAATGATTACTACAGTGATACCAGAGGGTGATACGCTGAGGGAGACTCGAGAAGAATTAAGGGTGCACTGTCCAGAGAGAGTAGATGGCAGGGGGGAGGAGTTAATTCAACTGTGCACAAGTGAGCAGAAGGAAGGACGGGCAGCTTCTCATGTCGAAAGAGCCTCACCTTAGGGATGACTCAGGAATACTGAGGGGACAAAATGAGGCAGTATCAGAGGTGGCGCTGCAGAGGCAGCCAGATAGTAAAATTGAGGAATCTATAATTAATCAGGGGGATGTGGAATACCCTGGAAATAGCAACCAGATGATATTTAATTGGCAAGATGATAATGAAGCGCTAGGTATAGCTAATAGAGCTTGAGGTGACCCCGAAAGGGGCTTGGGATTGACTCAACCTCACATGCGAGCCTGACTGCCGGCTGAGACATATAGACTGGATGGAAAATTATCAGTAATGTCTTGGAATGTGGCTAGTTGGGGGAACTGCCTCTCCCCTGATGGTATGGCACTATGGAATAATTTGTCTGCAGGAAACCTGGCAGGATAACTCCAGGGAACTGGTTTTACCAGGCTTTAAGATTCTGACCTCCCCGGGAAAGAAGGAAAAGTTGATGGGTAGGCCTTCCGGTGGATTCGCTATACTTATAAATCTAGGACTAAAGGTCCAATGCGAGAAACTGGAAGATTTGCCCGACAACACCTTGGCTATCAAAATAGTGGGGAAAAGGCTTCAAGTAATCGTGGTCAATATATATTTAACCCCCTCACCGGGGGTTCATGCTCAAATAAATTTTTGGTCCACATTGGAAGACTTTGTTATCCAGTTAGAAAATGTGGCACCAGAGGCGATTATAATATTATTGGGGGATATAAATGCGTGCATTGTAAATGATGACAAGGAAATAGCACAGAAGCTGGGCCTCGATGTAGATGATTGGTTATTTTCCCCAGAGCGGAGCTCTAGAGACTCCAAACTGAACTTGAAGGGCCTCCAGTTCCTACAATTCCTTTATAGGATAAACTATAGGGTTTTAAATGGAACCTCAAGTATTATTATTATTATTATTAACAAACATTTATATAGCGCCAGCAGTGTACCTGGCACTTTACAAAGTAATAAAATAGACACGGTCCCTGCCCCTAGGGCTTACAATCTGAGAGACAGGAGCTGGGGGAGAGACTTAGGAAGGGGAACGGGGAGAGACAAGGGGTCTAACATTCATGAAGATGCGAGGTCTCAAGTGCACGCACTTGGCTTGGTTACGATGAGAATGACAGCAGGCAGGTCCTTAAGGCGAGACTTCAGCCCAAGTAGGGCTGAAGGCGAGACTTATACCTATTTAGTGAAGCCTGGTGCAAGCGTGGTGAATTACATCCGTGTGCCAGAGGGACAGGTCACTGGATGGGCCAATTTTGAAGTTTTGGTTCAGGGCACCAGTGACCACCAGCCAATTATGATAGAATCCTCATGTGTAAACCCAATAGATTTATGCAAGGCCAATTTGGCCCTCGGTCCAGTTAATATCAGGCATGGCAGACTTCGTAGGTGGGGTTTGGAATTGGCGGAGGATAGTCAGAAATGCTTAACATCAGAACCAATTCTCAACCTGAGGAGCCAGTTATTGTCTAACCAAGAGGAGTGGCCAGATGTGATTGGGGGGTACTCAACAATTCTTGATAAAATCAAATCTGATCTATTAACTATTACAGTCAGAAAGAGCAAGCAGAAGATCTCACAACCCCGTTGGTTTGATTTTGACTGTCACAAGTCCAAAATCAAACTGCAGAAACTGGCACACAAAGTAAGGTTTGATAAAGGAGTAGGGATTATAGGACAGTATATTGAAGAGAAAAAGGAACTACAGGCATATGATCAAAAGAAAAAACCCCAGGATCATCAGACATCGTAATGGAGGTGGTTGCCTGAAGCAGTAGAGAAAAAGGATGGGGAAAAATTCTGGCAGATTGTCAACTTGGGGTTTTGTCCTGAACAAGATTTTATCAGGACAGAGATCACAGCAGGAGAATGGGAAGATTTCTATAACAGACTGTCCAGTGGGAAAAGGAACTTGGGGACTGATGCGCCGACCGAGGATATCCTGACACTTTCTGATTGGCCCCTGCTTACACTGCAAGATATTAGGGACCATATATTGAAGTTGCCAGACAAGAAAGCACCTGGTGAGGATGGACTGTCTGGTGAATTTTTGAAGGAAAATTCTGACTGGTGGCTCCCTATATTACAGAAGGTGTTTAACTCCATAAATCTTTTTGGGGTAGTCCCAGCTAAATGGAATCTAAGTATAGTAGTCCCCATTTACAAAAAGGGAGACAGATCCTCCCCTTCAAATTACAGGCCTATAAGCCTGATAGACATTCCTGCCAAACTTTATGCCAGAACACTGCTTGTTAGATTAGAGAACTGGTTGGAAGCAGATAAGATCATTAAGATAGAGCAAGCTGGTTTCAGGAAGGGCTGGTCAACGTTGGATCACTGCTTTGTCCTGGCGCACATGGTAGACAAGTACGTCAGGATAAAGAATACAAAATTATATGTGGTCTTCATCGGTTTACGACAGGCATTTGACTCAGTCGACAGATGGCTCCTGTGGGAGAAATTAAAACAGGCAGGTATTGATCCAAGATTGTTGGCGTTAATCCAATGTCTGTATCAGTTTACTGAAATCAGAATCCGGATTTCAAACGAAGGTGATTTGACAGGGTCAATAGCCACAGACAAGGGAGTTAAACAAGGCTGCGTACTTGCACCTTCATTTTTAAACTTCTTTATCAACGACATAGTAGACCATCTAGCAGGAGATATATTTCATCCAGNGATTTGGCCAGGTATTTAATGGGCAGTGGTAGATCCCGGGGGAAGAGGGGTGCATTATTAGTTTAATGGATTTTATTGTCTATTTTATATATGTATATATATATATTTATTATGTAAGCTACCCTGAGCCTTTGGGGATAGGGTGGGGTAAAAATCTAAATTAAACAAACAAACAAACAAATAAGGGTGGCCAAATTTCTAACCCCATGGACCATGTATGGCTGAGAGCCACAAGAGAGGGACGTGCATACACGCGAACCTCTCCTGCTTTGTGATTGGCTGGTGGAGTCAGTGCTCTGTAGTCCTGGATGCTGAGATTCACAGGTGAGCTGGTCTGGGAACGCCAAGCTGAAATTCAGTTGCTGACACTCGGGTATAATGAAGTACAAGACAGAACCATTAAGGCAATGCAGGGCCAATGACCAAGAGCTACATGTATTTCTCAAGTCACAGTTTGAGATTACCAAACCTCTGTCCTGCAGAACTTGACTCTACGCTGTCCACGTTTTTGTGGTACAAAAAATTACTCCTTCTCCAGTTGTTGGGGCAATCTATGGAAGCTCTGACTCCCCTTTCCAATTCTAGAATTAAATCCCTGATTGTGAAACAACTGACGGATTTAGCAATTGCCAAAGACAGACAAAAGATTGAAAAATGAAGATCGGTCCCCCTCTATAAATATTTTAAGATAATTCCGGGAAGAGAACTCTATCTTACTGCTTTGGACAACTCGTACCCAAGAAGGGCTTTAACGTGGCTTAGGTTTGACCTTATCCCCTCCAGGGTGTTGAATGCGAGTAGAAATGGGCTTCCTTACTCCCGCTAGATTATGCAGCTGTTCTCTGAACCAAATTGAAGACTTGCTCCATCTGCTATTTATCTGCCCCCACACAGAGAAATATCACCACAAATGTTTGGCTGCTGCACTTCAATATAGATTATATTGGCCCCCCCAGCAGTTGCTAATCTTTTTGCTCTCAGTAAATGACTCCTGTTATGATGCATGCTCTTGCTAATATGACCATGGCCTTAATCAAAAGAAGTTGATCTTCTTTATATAGTAGGCTTATTATATATTCATTTTTTGGTTTAATTTAATTTTATGATTAGTATGTGTATTCTATTTGTTTAAACTTTATATGTTTAATTTACGGTAACTTTGTTGCTTCAACTTATTTACATGGTTAAGTTTATTGTTTCAACCTTTGGTTAAGTCAATTAATAAATTTTATTATTATTATTATTTATTATTATTAATTCACAGTTTGGCCATCCGTCCAGGCTTGGCAGGAATGGGACTTAGTGTCAGAATGAAAGCCAGTGTGTCAAAACCAAAGATCAAGCAAAATCCAGTAACAAGCCAAGGGACGGTTCAGAGCACAGAGTGAAGACACAAGCCAGTGCCAGGGGGTCACTCGGAGGAGGCAGGAGAAGCACTGAGGGCGAGGTCAGTGCTGCAGAGCTGAGGCAAGTAGGCTGGATGCAGGACTGGAGGGGAGGTTCAGGAACAGGTAGGAAGCAGAGAAGGCAGAACCAGCTAGCAAGCAGGGAGCCAAGGACAGATACCAACAAGAAGCGTAAGAAACTACCCCTCCCCCCCGCTCAAACTTTCTGCTGGGCAGCCCATTATTCCATGAAGAAGCCAATCTGGTGAGGGGAGGCATGGTGTAGGGCAACTGAAGGGAAACACTCCAGCTGCTGGGTCATGCCAGCTGTCAGGGTAACAGAGTGGGTGGCACTGAGCTGTTGGTTAAAGCAATGCTGCTCTGGTGTGTGGGCAATGCTGTAGGCTTCCATAAGCCATGGTTTCAGGGGATAGGCAGGGTCCCCGAGAACAACAGGCCTCATGAGCACCCCCTCCATGCATGTTTCAGCGGACGGTCCGAAGTCTCCAGTGTACGTGTGGCCAAAGAAGAGGGACTGACGGAAGATGCAGGCGTCATGATTCTTCCTGGACTTACCCGACCAGCACATCCGTGAACCAGGCATGGAGAACCACTTGCAGTTCAAGTAGTCGTCGTACTCCCTTATGTGGTGGGCAGATGATGGTGATATGGCTCCCATAGATCGCCCCTATACTGTTTGCGAACTCCTCCCACTGAAAGCCCTCCATTACCTCAGCGGGGTCAGCCAACTGCACAACCCAGTCCAGCAGCACTTCCACAGTCGCTGTGCAAGCCT
>QEPC01011796.1:5536763-5606746 GCA_003113815.1 Sphenodon punctatus | reverse complement strand
ATGTGCGTTATTATTTGTATTGTTTGTTACAATTTTTGTACAATTCTCGGTAAGAATTCAGATTTTTGTTTTTATAAATGATACTTTAGATTGGCAATAATCCCATTAATAAAGATTACTACTACTACTACTACTGGTCATGAGTCCTTACAGGTCTGGCTGTCCACCGAGCATGAGCTGCTGTTGGTTGCAGGCCAGGCTTATGCTGGGTGTGTATGTGTGGTGCTGTGCCGACAGTGGCAATCCTGGTGGCTGTTGGATTGCACACACATTTTTGTCACAAGCATGTCAATGCACAGGCCAATTCTTCTAAAAATGTTACAGATGTTAGCACCACAGAAGCATGGAATTTTGTTATTGGAGTTGGGGGGTGGGGATCACTGAAATGGCCCAGGTGGAGGGATCTGCTAGGCAGTGAAGGTCACTCTGTTCAGAATATATCTGGAAGCAGAGCTTCCGATTGGTTAAAACCTACTCATATATTTTCTTATCTTTTGAAAGTAACTGATTTAGCTTGCAACGAGCATGAGCGGTGGGTCATAACACCATAGAAATTTTGCTGCAGGTTGTTTTCCCAGGAAAGCCAAATGCCCTCGCCTTTTGTCTGTGGGTGTTGTGGCCGCCTGCGTTACAGGGCCCAGAGAAGTTAGTGGGTGATAGATACCCTAGGTTTGCTGACATTGGGTGAAGCCTGATATAGAGAGTGAACTGTTAGACCCCTCCTCCAAGGCAGCCTGCGGGCTCATAGGGTGGTACATCAACACACTGGAGTTCTACGTATGCATTATGGAGCGCAGACACCATGCCACCCTGCTGCAGTTCCAAGTTCAGCAGAACAGAAGAGTGGGAGCCCCAGATGAGATGAGAGAGTGGGATGCAAATGAGATCACAACTTTTCTGGACGTCTGTGCACTGCCAGAAGTAGGGCAGCCACTAAGAGAGGCTGAACCTTCCCTGCCATTTTTTCTCATCACTGCCTAGATGACAGTGAGAGGATACATGTGGGGCCACTGGGAGTGCCTCAGCTAGAGTGCAGAGATGAGTCAGAGTCAAGACTGGAAGGGACCTCAAGGGTCATCTAGTCCAGCCCCCTGTATCACTGCAGGACCTGCCACACCCCCACCCAGTCGCATAGAGAAATCCCCCCAATAGCTACAAGTAGAGACTGGGTCCAACCAGTGCACGCCGATGTCTGAAATAACAGGAAACAATTTTAGAAAAAGAGGATCCAGATGACTCTCACAGGCAAGCCACACCCATGCTACAAGGTGAATCTCTTTGTGGAAATAAGTGACTTGAAGTACAGGGACTATGAACTGATTGAAGGCGAGCTTGTTGTCCTATACAAAGTTTGGACAAACGAAGAAGTGCAGAGCACCCTAACAAGCAAGGATGTTTTCTGTCCCAACTGTAGGGTAACGCAGAAGATGCTAGAGAGGAGATGCAAGAGGCGTGTGTTTGACTGGGGTTTTTATATATTTATTTCATTTATTTATATTGAAATTTATATCTCGCCCCCTCCCATCCACAGACGACTCGGGGTGGCTCACAACAATTACATTTTAAGATAAAACAGTAAATACAATAAAAAACATAGACAAGGAGGGAACTAAACCAATTAAATAAGATAAAAACAGTCAAACTACCCCCCCTCCCACCCTACCCACTCCCTTCCCTGGAGGCCTGGACGAACAGCCAGGTCTTACAGGCCTGGCGTTAAGTCAGCAGCCCCAGGACCAGTTGAGCTTCCTCCGGGAGGTAGTTCCACAGTCGTGCAGCCATCAAGAATGCCCTCTCCATTGTGGCCCACCGGCTAACCTGGGGGACCTCCAAGAAGGCACCCCCGGTGGACCACAAGGATTGCCCCAGGTCCTGAGGAGTGAGGCGGTCTCTTAGATAGGAGGGGCCCAGATAGTAGGGCTTTAAAGATTAAAACCAGCACCTTGAATCGGGTTCATAACGCTATAGGCAACCAGTGCAGAGGTCGGAGCACTGGTGCTATGTGCTCCCTACAGCCCGTCCCTGTCAAAAGACAGGCTGCCACGTTCTGCACCAGTTGCAGCTTTTGAACTTTATGTGCACCAAGAGAGATTTAAAACACCATGCCAGGCAAGACCCCAAGAAAACTGTGTGCTGCTACCTGCCAGTACATTGCTGCGAGTTGTGGATGCAAACAGCATTGCAAAGAGTGATTGCTTTTGATTTCAAGTTTTACTTCTGCTTTCAGTTGTCACTACAGGTGCTCAATAAAGTGTGTGATTTGCTCAGTAAACTCAGCATTCATAGCAAAAGGTTATTTCCAGCTGCCAAGTGCTGGCAGGTGTACACGCAGGTATGAACCTCAGTAGGTGGGGGGGGATAGCTGGTGTTCGACCGCCTCCCAGAGTCATAATAGCCCAAAAGAAAGAAACAGCTGGTGCAGCTTCTTCCCATGGTTTGCCGTGACTGTTCGTCATCATATTGGATGGGATACTGAGAAGGTGGGAGTTTGGTGGGGGAGCGCTGCGGGGAAGAACACCTGCCCATATATTAGGCTTGTCACACTGTGTGGTGTCTGCCTGAACCCACAAGGAATATGCACAGGGAGCTGCCTGTTTATTAGACTATACATGCTAAATGTGGGAGTGGGGACTGCACAGACCGAACCGAGATTCCAGGGGGCTATCATCTTGTTTGTTAACAACCTAAGCTACAAAAAGTAGGTGTGGCAGGCCAGAGTGCTTGAGGACTACTGGGCCTTTGAGTGGGTTAGTGCCAGCATGGAGGTGGCGCGAACAGGGCTGCAGGCACTCCAACAGAGGAAGGACTACACTTAATTGGACTGCAACCAGTGTAGAAGTAGAGTCAAGTTGGGGTAAGCCTCAGTGCTAAGGAGGCTGCTGTGAGGGTAGGAGCTGAGGAAGAGTTCTTCGCAGGGCCAAGGTCAAAGGGATTACCTAGCTAAGGGGACTGGGGAAAGCTCAGAAGGAGAGTGCCTAAGCTGGGAAGGCCTACTGGGTCCAGAGGATTGTGCCTGACCCAGGATTTGATTAATACAGCCAGAGGATCTTGTCTGGCTAAAGAATGAAGAAAGTGGGACCTTGGCTGTTTTTAAATGGGGGACACACACACACACCCCCAAACGCCCATGTGAAGGGGGGGGTGCGGTCCCGTGACCTACACACCGATCACTCATGCCCCTTCACGGAGCATCTGAGAAAAATCCAGGCTGCTCCATGCAGGGGGAGAGTGGGTGGTGTGTGGGTAGGGGTGCACACCCATCCCAGCCAGTGTAAATCCCCCCCCTCACCAGAGGGGCGTGTGCACTCCATGCGGTGCACATGTACCCACTCCCAGCCATGCCTGTTTTAAAAACAGCACTTGTATACATGAAGAGACTGTGCTTGTATATAAACTATAAGTTAAGAGAATTTATAGCTAAATTCCCTGATAAAAAGTGACTTGTTGGGCAGCACCTTGCTTGGACTCACCCCAGGGAGCCTTCACGCTGTTACAGCAGGCTTAGGTAATATATTGGCCCTTTTCATACAGACACTCTTAACACTGATACAATGGGTGTTACACTTTATTATACATGTTTCAGGGCACCCATAGAGCACACCTGCAGTTTTGTAACATATATAATAAAATGTAACACCCATTTCATCAGTGTTAAGAGTGTCTGTGTGAAAAGGGCCATTAAGGAAGAATTTCCTGATTGTAAGAACAGTTGGACAATGGCACAAGTTTCCAAGGGAGTTTGAGGCATCTCCTCCACCGAAGGTTTTTAAGAGAATGCTAGATAAATATTTGCCAGGGATGATTTATGTCTAGCTAAATCCTGCCTTGGTGCAGGGGTTGGACTTGATAAGGTCTTCTCCAGTCATAGGATTCTGTGAATTGAATACATTGACTTTTTAGAAATGACTTTTACCTCAATTTCACTGCATAGACTACAGTTTACATTTTCTTTTATCAGTAACTTTCTGTGAAAAGCAGACAGATAATTGGTCTAAAGGGGTCTTAGTTCAACCTGAGTCACTGCCATCTCAGCAGGTGTGAGTAATGGGAAGTGTGAGTTTGTGCGTTCTTATATCTATCATGCTCATGCCTGTTTTCCAGATGGAGTCCATTGTCTCACGTGTGCAGTTATGCTGCTGAACACTGACCTACATGGCCACGTGAGTACTCATTATACAAACATGAAATTACCTTGTTTTTTTTATGAAGGCTAAAGCTACCTGTGTCATGAGTTCAGTATGAGCTGGAAGCTTAGAAGTGGGGACTCTCAGGATCAGACCTTTCTCCTTTTACAGAACACTTCTCTTTGGAGCCAGAATGCCTAGCTTCTCTGTAAGTGTGCAAAAGAGTCATCCCCCAGCCATGTTCCTGTGCAGCAGCTGAGTACTGATGTAGACCCTGTGCTCCTGCTCAGAGCCCAAGCCCGATTCTTCCATGGATTCTTTGACATGTAAGACACCTCAGTGCCACCCCCTCCCTGATGACTGGGCAGCAGATTCAGCTGAGTGTGTTGTGGGGATGTGCTGCTCCTCCAAAGGGTGTAGTTGCCTTGCACAGCTATTTCACTCAAGAAGGAATTGTGCCCACTGCTTCAAACCCAATAATGTGACTGATCCCCCAAATGATCAAAGGTATGGAATGGCTTATGTACAAGGAGAGGTATGACTCTTCAGCCTGTAGAAGAAATGACTGAAAGGGGATATGTTAAAATTAGAAAATCATGAATGGCACAGAACTAGTAAATAGAGAGCTGTTATTTACTCTAATAATACTAGAACTAGGGGACAGTCTATGATATTTAACTAACTAGAAGCAGATGTAAAACTAACACAAGGAAGTATTTCCCCCCCACTTTATTAACTTGTGCAACTTGTTACCAGGGGATGATGATAAGGCCAATACTATAACTGGGTTTAAAAAAGAATTGGATACGTTTTTGGAGGAGAGGTCCATAAATGGTTATTACACAAGTTGGTGGGGGTACATAACCTCTGGGTGTCGGGAGCTGGGAGTAAACGGATCATTCCATTATGACCTGTTGTGTACTTTTCTAAAGTGACCAAAGCTGCCTGCTTTGGGAGACAAGGTGCTGGGCTGAGGGACCATTGATCTGACCTAGTATGGCACTTCTTATGTTCTAATGTTCTTAAAGTCCATTGTAGCCTCACTTTACCATAAGTACATACAGTTAGATAGTTGTTACATGACAACGTAAGTAGTGCCATACTGGGTCAGACCAATGGTCCATCGAGCTCAGCACCTGTCCCCAACAGTGGCCAATCTCAGTCGCTTGGAAGAAGTACCTAACAGGTCACAATGGGGCAACCCATTCCCCGTTGTTTACTCCCAACTCCCGACAGTAAGAGGGCTATGTTCCCCAAAACCTACCCAACTAATAGCTGCTAGTGAAGCTGTCTTCCAGAAACTTGTCCAACTCTTTCTTAAACCCAGCTATACTACTGGCCTTGACCGCATCTTCTGGCACAAATCCCACTACTTAATTGTGCGTTGAGTGAAAAAGTACTTTCTCTTATTTGTTTTAAATCTGCTAGTTGTTAGTTTGATGGGGTGTTCTTGTTGTAGTACTGTTAGAGTGGGTAAATAACTGTCCCCTATTAACTTGTTCCACACCACTCATGATTTTTTTATAAACGTCTCTCATATCCCCTCTGTCATCTCTTCTCTAAACTGAAGAGCCCTAACATGTCTAGCTTCTCTTCATAGGGGAGCTGTTCCATATCCTTCATCGTTTTTCCTGCCGTTCTCTTAACCTTTTCTATTTCAACAATATCTTTTTTGAGATCTGGTGGCCAAAACTGCACACAATACTCAAGATGTGCTCGCACCATAGATTTATATAGAGACATTATGATATTTTCAGTTATATTTTCTATTCCCTTACAAATAATTCCTAATATTCAGTTTGCTTTTTTGACGGCTGACACACTGAGGACGGCCGACACACTGAGCTGAGGATTTCAATGTGTTGTCCATAATGACTCTTAACAAGGGGCTTAGCTAGGTTGGAATGGGCCCAAGGCCAATAAATGGACATGCACTCCCCCCCATCGTCATGCTCTCCTTCTGTCCCAGTCTACAGCACCTCTCCCTCCCTCCCTCTGCTTGCTGTGCCTGAGCCCCAAAAGCTGCGGCTGCACTGCCTGCTTTGTGCCACTTACTCTGTCCTGTGCTGCTCACTGAGCAGGTACTATGTGTGCCACAGGCAGTTCTGCTCATCTCAGTCTTAGCTCAGTCATGCCACAACAGGACAGGATTTGTGCCCCCTCCTCCCCCCTCAGTTTGGGCCTTAAGGCAAACGTCACTCCTGTCCATATGATAGCTATGCCCCTGACTTTAAGGTCCTTTTCCTGAGTGGTAACTCCTAATTTAGAACCCAGCATTGTGTACTGGGTACAATATAGTTTGGGTTATTTTTCCCTATGTGCAACACTTTGCACGTGTCCACATTAAATTTCATCTGCCATTTAAATGGCCAGTCACTCAGTCTCATAAGAGCCTCCTGTAATTCTTCACGGTCCACTCGTGTTTTAACTACCTTGAATAACTTTGTGTCATCTGCAAATTAGTATCTGTACTCTTTGCTCCCTTTTCCATATCATTAATGAAAACATTAAACAACACCGTTTTCAGTACAGAGACCCGAGACAGACACTCCATTATGTACCTCTCTCCATTGTGAAAATTGACAATTTAGTCCTACTCTTTGTTTCTTAGCTTTTAACCAGTTACCAGTCCACAATAGGACACTGCCTCCTATTAGTTTCCTCAAGAGTCTGTCATGAAGGACCTTATCAAATGCTTTCTGAAAATCCAGATACACTCTGTTGACCGGTTCACATGCTTATTTACATCCTCAAAAAATTCCAACAGGTGGTTGGTTGATTGATTGATTAAAATTTATACTCCACCCTTCTCGTAAGGGAAAGTTATACCAATGTAAAGTTTCCAAATACACTTAAGTGTGCTATATCCACCCATCTGGCTTGAGTAATACAATGGGGCCGCTATGAACTTTAACTCTTTGATGCTTCAGAATTCCCCTCTGCATAATCAAGTTTAATTCTGCAACCCTTAGCTAATTCATAGTAGCGCCCACTCTCAGGAGTTCCCCTGCTTGTGTTGGTAAGAGAGTTTGCAATACATTCATTTTCACAAAGTCAAATTTACCCAATCCCTGCCTGCACTTGCTGTTGTCAAACAGGTGAGGTGAAATCCCATGGAAGTTAATCCAGCCTTCACAGAGCTAACCAGAAACCTGGAGAGGTACCCAGGAACGCACAATTAGCTACCCGCTTCAGTGCTACCTAGTACAATGAATTCTGCCTGATAACCAGGGCTGTAAAAATCCATTTGACTCTGCCATGGATACTTTCTGAGCTGGTTATAGCCCTGGGCCTCCTTTTCCACTTTCAGTCCCAGATAGGTGGATATCCTTTCATTCCAATTAACATTTGAGATCAGGGTAGTAGGAATAATGAGATTCTTATGAAAGTCCACATTTCTTGCAGACTTTGAATGTGCAATGAGGTTTCTTCTTGTGGGATGGCATTTCAAAAGGTGCAGTACAGAAGCGATCCCTTAGGTAGGCTCTATTGTGCCTGCCTACTTATTATGTAATTACCTCTATTGGGGTTGGAACATAGTTTCCCTTCCTTTAAGGAACACTGGGCAGTATTCTGTTTTCATGGGGAGAGATGGGCTCATGGCTCTTGCAGGAGGGCTATATCCCTTCAGAAAGAGCAGCAACCACCCCACCACCCTACTATGTACTTGCCCCATAAAATGGTCAGGTCCCCGTATGTCTCCTTTGGAGTATCTTGTGCAGCTATGACGCATGGAGGGGAAAGCAGTTCTGATGAGCTCTTGCGCAAAGTAGGAAAAAGCTACTTGCACACTCTCACCTATTGTGTCCCAGCATAAGGAAATGCTCCTGCTAATCAGCAGGTGGTGTGTTTGTGGGTCTGGCCAGGAAATCGGGTGAATTCAGGTAGGGGGTGGGCTCGGCTCAGGTATCTGACCGTCACCTCCTGAGACTACCTAATCACAATAGCCATGAGACCCTGGCCAACGTGGGCAGGGTGGAGTTTAAACCCCTCTTTAAAACAGCCTGCACACCTGGGCAAGTCCTCTTTTCCTTCAGTGGCTGCTCAGGACAAAGAAAGTGCTGCAGGCAAGGAGGAGCTGGTGCTCATGGAGTGGGGTGCTAGCTTTTCCCTAGCTCCTCTCTTTATACCTATTCATCCGGAGTACACCGTACCTGCCTGCCATGGGCCTCTTTCTCCTCCCTTTACCTCATTGTGGTTCTAGGCCCCTTAGGGTTTCTCTTCGACTTGCCTGGGCGTGATGAGCTGCGTGGTGGTTCCTGGCTCCTTGTGGTTCCCCACTCTCTGGAGGTGCTTTGGGCCCTCTGTGGTGGGCCTCTTCGGGGGTGGCCAGGGATCTGGGGTGGCCCTCACTGGTGTTTCCTCATGTGTTTTTTTCCCCGGCTTATGTCCCGGAGCCATTCACTGGGCACTGAAATTTGCTTGCCTAGAAATTAGCAAAAATATAGCCCTTTTGGTCAATCTGAATTATAGCCACTAGGTGGCAGAAAATGCATAGGATTTTTATTAGTTGATTGTATTGCCACTGAACCTGTTAAGGCTCTTTGCCTTGCAGACTCAACACATGGATACAAACTTCTGTACATATAAGCTCAGGCTGATGAATTTAAAGAGATTTGGATCCCATGTGAATAAATACACACAGAAAGATTGCCTGGAAAATGCCAGACCTCTATTCTTCCTAGCCACTCTCTCCCCGTGCTTTTCCCCCACTCCCCAATTTCTTCTCTCTTCTCTTCATCTTACATTTATTTTCTCCATATGTATGTGTTTTGTTTAATTCATGTTTAATTCATTTAGGATTCTTGTGTTTTTTAAAAAATAGTTTCAATAGTATTATGTAATTTATGGACCTGTCCTACAATCCTTCCTTGGTCATAAGTTACCCAAGCAAAAGATACGATTCTGGATAAATCTCTTACTGTTCTTCCCCCAAAATCTAATCCTGGACTTTGTCGGCAAAAATGGAAACTCTCTGGGTCACAAACGCTCAGGATTAATAGGGCAGCTTTGATTGCTCAAAGTATTATCTTGCAAAAGTGGAAGAGCAGGACTTCCCCACTCATGATTTAACATTGGTTCAGTGAAGTGGCCAGCCTTGCTGCCATAGAGTGTCTGGCATTCAGATGTCAAGGTATCACAGACAAATTTTGAGAAAATATGGATGTACTTCCTAGAGTTAGTGGATTAACAATGTCAGCAACACTTTTGCCTTTCCCTCTCTGTTTCCTCATTTTAGTCTCCCTAATATTTCCCCCTTATTCCTGATTTTTAGTAAGTTCTCCTCTTGGTCTTTTACCTCCCTTTCTTCTCTGCCTCATTCTCCCTACCTCTACTCCCATTATTAAATATCTCCCTTCCCCTGCTCCATTATCTCCCCCCCCTCCTTTTTTTCCCTGGAGATTACTACTGTTCTAAAGTTATCTGGTTTGCAAGCTCCTACAAATACTTTACTTTTTTTCTGAAAATGGTGAGAGTACATTAATAATAATGATTAAGGTTTTAAATATACCAATTTCTTGTAATGATGTACCTTACTCTAGCCATGTTATAATTGCTTGTCTTTATATGGCTCCTTCTTCGATATATTTGTATGTTAATGTATAAGAAAATCTTTTTCAATAAAATATTTTTAAAATATGTAATTTACAAATAACATTTTTAATGCTATTGAGTGTTGATATCTAGGATCATGAGCATTTGTAAATTATAAGTTATTTTCTTTGATGTATTTTTTTATGTTGGTGGGTTAAGATTTTCATGTCAGTAAAAAAAATCACAATAAATGTTCCTATCACCATCCAAGGTGAGAGGAGAGAATTTATGCATGGAGGAGCTGAGATATTGGCGGGGCGGAAGGGGCGTCAATAGTAAAATGAATTGATTATGATTTGAGTTATGCAAGTAAACAATAGAGTTTATTTTGGATGTAATGAAACCTGGTTCAAAGTGCACAAAGAATAGAGAAAACCAGACTTTTTTCTTATGAACGAGGGTCTGAACTGTATTCCAAACATTTGGAAAGAAGCTTCAGGGGATTCTCTTGGACTCTCGGGGGATGGTACAGGCATCAGGGTATCTCTAAGTACTGTAATGGTAAGTTGTGGCTGAGATTTTCCAAGGCACCTGAGGGATTTGGGCCCCCACTGCACATCATTTTTAATGGAATGTGGGCATCAGAGCCAAAAAAAAACCTGCCACATACCAGACCAATGACTGATAAGGGGCAAGAAATGTAAGCAAATTCCCCGTACGGTGTCCTAGTAAGCAAATTCCCCACATGGTGTCCTCGTAATCACACTGTAAAATCATTTAGTTACTTTGTAAAGTGCCAGGTACATTGCTGGCGCTATATAAATGTTTGCTAATAATAATAATAATAATAATTTCTTTGTTTAGCAAAGTATTGCCAACTTTCAGAATTTTATCCCGACTCATCTATTTGATGTTTTTCTAAAGCAGGAGAAGCCAGACTTACCTGACACCAGATCCCCTGAAGCTTCTTTCCAAATGTTTGAAATACAGTTCAGCCCCTCGTTCATAAGAAAAAGTGCCAGGGAGTCAACCTAGGGTGGTCTACTTTGGGTGGAGATTGGGGCGGGGGGGGGAAGCTTCCCTTTACGCCAAGGGGCATGGTGTAAAGAGATGAGTAACCCCCCTTTTTTATGACCCCCCTTGCCCTGCCCCTTTCTCATGTGGCCTTGCTACCTGCCTGAGGTTTGCAGCCTACAAAAAAAACTGCTTGCAGTTAACTATGATCAGTGTCTTGACCATCCATGTTCTAAAGCCTCAGCTGGTGGACCCAAGTTAAATGAGAATCGCAGTTTTCATAAAAAATTCAAGAGGTAGAGACAAAAATGATACATTTTATTGGGACCAACTTGTGACTTTCTGACTTTTCCTAAAGAAGGGCCATGTCTGGTTGGAAAACACCATCTCACCATCAGATGCTGGTCCAATAAAAGATATCAGAACTACGTTGTCTCCACTCCCATCTTTTACGTTTGGGACCAACACAACAATCTCTCTCTCGATTTACAAATCAAGTGTCTAGTCCTTTTAGGTTGTGGGAAAATCTTAGCAATGTGACTGGAGTATAATCTAGACTTGGAGACCAGGAGTTGCATAAGAAGAACCCCAAAGGAATTATTGCTATAGAACACCATGATTTTTAAGCTACTGTGATGATTTTTTGGGTCCTGGTCCATTCTTGGAGCAGCCCATGTGTTAGTACCATGCCTAACTAGAGACTTTGTCACTGGCTCCCAAGCTTTTTGGGGCAATGGGAACATTATCATCCCTCAGAATGTCTTGTGGACCCCCATGCACCTGCCACACATGGCCATGGCCCTCTGCGTGCTCATTGTCGGCTGACTACAACTTCACTTGGCAGGTGACTTGTGTCTCTGCCTGCTCTGTGGTCATCTCCAGGGGATGACCACCATGTGCAGCTGGCTACCTGTCCCCAAAGAGTGCCATCAGGGACTGGAATTTGCTTTGTTGTGGCTGGTGCTGTGGGTCAACTGTGGACCGTTTGCTTCCCATGGGAGGTACATGTACGTGACGATCATCCTCTGGAGATGGTCACAGGGCAGGCAGAAACACAAGCCACCTGCCAAGTGACGCTTTGATCAGCTGACAGTGAGCATATGGGCAGGCCATGACCACGCCTGGCTTCACAGACTGCAGTTTGGAGACCATTGCTGTATTTCGTTACGTTGCTTTTGCTACTAAATTGATCCTATTTGTCTTAAGCTTTGTACACTTTGCAATATGTGGTTATTCCCAAGGTGTGTAGAATGTGGAGCAGCTACTGTAGTAACTACCAGAATCTGGACTGTTTTTTCTTTTCTCTCTTTCTCCTTGGATTCCTTGTTTCCAGTAATACTGATTGGGTTTTTGTTTGTTTGTTTTGTTTTGCATTGTCCTCCTAGGTGGTAAGTTGTGTGTTTCTGTCTTTGGATGCATCTTCTGCATTGATCAGAATGGACTCTTTTCTAACTAGAGTGCGCACCAGTCTCCTAGCATGTAGCAAGACGTACTAAGGGTGCAATAGAGGAGTCTTACCTAATCTCCTTATCTCTTACTTTCTTCTCACAAAACAGTATGGCATGGATCCATCCCCTATGTTTTAATGCATGCTCTCTTCCCTTTCCCCCCCAGCTTGCTCTTTCAGTGCTTGAGGATAGGGGCTGGATTCATGGTCCTGATCCTAGAATTGGAAAGGGACCAAATAAAAATCAGCCATGGGCTGGATTTGTTCCACAGGCCATAGGTTTCACATCCTTGGGCTATATGAAATGAAAGAGACTATTTTGGTTACCCCATACTGGAGAAAAGTATCTGGAAAAGACCCTACCAACATGGCTTGCCTTCCATATGCAGCAGGGAGATGGGTCACAATGTTTGCTACAGCCAGATACTGAAAAAGCCAAAAGCCAAACATTCAGACCAGATCGCAACAAATGGAAGCTACGCTTCTGGGTTCAACAGCAGGAATTAGGGCTAGATTTTGCCTTTCCTCAATGTTGTGTAAATTCACTCAAGAAACAGCCCAGAAAGACAGATAATGTCAGGCTTGGACATGGGAGACCAAAGGCCCCTTTTACAATACATTTCTTTTGGCCATATCACTTCAATGACAGCTGTTTGACTAATTCTGCTTTGTAACATCTGTGAAACAATGCTCAATACTATGTCTTAGGAGGTGGCCCAACTCTGTCAGCCTGCTGTATTTTCTGGTGGTCCTTCCCCACTGACTGAAATCTTGAGCCAGCATCAAATCATGCCCCCGTCAACCTTCACCTGGGTAACTAATCACTGCTAAGGGCGGCCATTGACAGGGTGTTGGTTAGTCATGGGCATAGTCCTGTTGGGACTTACCCACAGCACTGTGTTACATCATGTTTACCAGCCTCAGGTTAAACTGAGACTACAGACCAGATGATTCACAAGAACATAGGAACAGTCACTATGTAACCAGTAGCATGTGCCCAATTTCCAGTCCTTCAGGATATAGGGTGAAAATGGACATAACGCTAACTCTGCTTTAACACCACTTTAACACCTGGTGTTAAAGTGGAGTTAGTGTTATGTCTGTTTCCACCCACTGTGATACTTTGGCGGGAAGGGCCCTAAGAAGGACTTTCTGCCCTGCCTTTCATCTCGGTGGTTGTATCCTGAAACTCACCCCTCTTTTGGGAAGCCCTGCTACGGTTTGAGAGTTTTGTTTCTGCTCTGTTTGCCTTGGTCAGGGACCGTGGGAAATAGTCTGGTGATGTGGGTGGTTAGGGCTACAGGAGTAGCTGCTCACATGATGAAATGCACCTGTAAACTCCCTGCTTGCTATGTTACACATTACCTTGCAATAGATTGTCACATGTAAAAATGCCCTTAGGCTCTCTTCCCTACTCTGCCACAGGCTTCCTGTGTCACTTTGGGTGAGTCACTTAATGATCTCTAAGCCTGACAGACATCTGTAAAAAAGTGTTTCGGGGCAGGGGGGCAATAGTATTAACATCCTGAAGGAAAGTGTATTGAGGATAAGTCAGACGCTGTGTCAATGCCATATTAAACACCTGATGTAGCTAGAGTCACAGGGGACAATCCAGCGGCCTGCTTACGCTGACCCTGATGCGCAGCGCACAGCCAGAATGCGTGCGCTCAGATGCACACACGGTGCCCCACGGGGAAAATCGCATAGGCCGGGATCGCGCTTTTGCCCCATGCGGCTGTGCTGCATGCGCGTCTGAGCGCACACGTCTGGCTGTCCGCTGTGCATCTGTGTCGGTGTAAACGGGTCGTTGGATTGTCCCCATTGTGTCTCAGAAACACATCCCTGAGGGTAGAGGACTGGGAGTTCTTACAAGCCCAGTGGGACCCAACTAGTCCCATTGGGCCTGGGTGAGGTCAGGCACACAGTTTGCCCAAGCCCCTCAGGCTCACACTCCCTAGCTGCAAGAAGATCTGACCCCTGCAAAGTGCTGTGCATCACCCCACTGCACAGTGGGTGCAGCTATGTTGAAAAGGAGTGGGAAGTACCTTACCTGCACCCCTTTTCTGATATGGCTCCACTCCTTAAGCAGCATTGTGATGTAACAGCACTTCATGGAGGTGGAGGCAGAGCCACCCAGTCATATTGGGCATGGACTCGGAAGAGCCTGGCTGCATGGGCTTGGGTTGAGTCCAATGCAGTTGGGCCCAGGACCCATCTCGGGCCTGGATTTCTGGGCTTGGTTCCTCCTTATGGGTCTGCTGTGTGAAATAAATTCTTACTTGAGGTTCAAATCAAAGCAGGCTGAAGCTCCTAAAGGATTATTACAGCAGCCGAAGAGGTCTCTTGATATGCCCGGCTTACTCCAGGCACAGCTTGGTCTGGCCCTGAAGAATTTCACCCAGAAAAATGAAAGGTCTATATGGGAAAAGGCCTTTCAGAAAGTGAAAGTGTATACAGCCTGTACCACAGGAGTCACTGTGCACACCATTACATTGTCTTGTCTTGAAGTGAAGTATTTGCCACTAAGAGAAGGGTTAAAACCATCCAGTTCAGGTTTTTTGATCGTTTGTTTGTTTTGCAAAGGCAGGTTCTGTTTTTTAAACCCAGCTTGCTTTTCAGCTTGTAAATTCATAGACTGTTGCTTTGGCAGAATAGCTCAGCTTTTTCTGAAGTCAGACCTTAATTTTTTTTAACATCCATCTCCATTAAGTGGTTTGAAGTATGCAGTTGGAAAGTGCTGTGCAGTTGCTAAGATGCATCCCTACCATTATCATCACCATTCACGGAACTCCATAGGCCTTGTTTTCCCTTCATGGCAGGATAGCCGATTTAACGCTGATTTGTGCTCTCTAGCTGCATATGAACAGGGATGCTTGCAAAGGCTGTCTCTGAAAGGCTGGAAGTGCTCAGCACTGCTTGTCTTGAGTTGAACTAAGGCAGTGGTTCCTATATGTTTTGCCTGTGCGACCCCATTCCGAAACTTTAATCCTGTGACTCCCAGGCAGAAACAAAGACACACAAAGGGTGTAATTCTCCATTCATTGAAATGAATGACTCCGCTGCTATAGACTTGAATGGCGGAGGGCTGCACGCAGTCTTATCAAATATCCATCAGGATCACAAACCCATATACAGAAAGTGTGATCCTGCTTGGTTTCCTGCATAGGGTTGCCCCTCTTCATTTTTTCACCCAAACACTCTCATAGGCCAAAATGGGGAGTGTTTGGGTGAAACCACAGAAAGTGTCAACCCTAGGTCCAGAGTCCAGACCCACACTTTGGGAACCTCTGAACTAAGGGAAAGAGAAAAGAGAGGGGGGGGGGGAACCCTCCACATTTTCTTTGATTAAAGTCTAATTTCTTTTGAAAATTAGCATTAATATGATGGTATATTTCTGTAATGTATCTTCCAGAACATTGGCAAAAAGATGAGCTGTCAAGAGTTCATTGCCAACCTTCAGGGAATGGATGAAGGCAAAGATTTCCCAAGAGGCCTCCTAAAGGTAAGGGATGCAATTAATTTCCAATGTCAGAACATGAAATTTACCTTAACCCTTTGCTGACCAGTTACCAAATCATTTCCCGATCCTCGCTTGTTAGTTATAATGATGAATATTCATTTACCCCATTGCAACCCTCACTAAGTACGCTGAAGCTCCTTCGTGCAAAGTCCATTTATATCCGAACTCTGAAAGCCAATGGAACTATTCACAGTGCATAAAGTTAAGCATGTGCATACATCTTTGTAAGATCAGGGGGATCATGATTAGAAAATGAAAGCAAAGGGGAAGGTATAGTTAGTGAGTGGTTTGCAGTGATAAAGTACAGGCTGAAAGCCAACCAGTCTTTCTCCCAAATAGTGAAGACGTGACACTGACTGGTATATTTATGGTAACAGGTTTTCATAGAGCTTGGAAGAAGGGGCATGCTGGTTTTTACATTTGAATGGAAGATATAATTTCAGATTAGAAGGCTTTGTGTGGTACAGCATTGCTCTTCTCCAGTCATGTATTTGTTCCTTTAATGTATGCTAGTCGCAGAGTCTGAATACCTGCAGAGGATTTGACTTTGCGGAATGTTGTTCTATTAGTAGTAATAATAGGAATGTTTCCTTTCCTTTGTTCGATTGTTTGCACGAAGCGCTGCTTGTTGTTAGAGAGTCTGCACTAGATTTTGTGAATTGTTGCTTAGTATGGGCAGAGGGAAATTAAATGTCGTACCAGAAGAGTGTAATCTTACATCCTCTTACACCAGTAGAGAGAATACTGCTGACTTCAGGCCGGTAATGCAAACTAGAGTACACATTTCAAAACCAAACAAGTTGCTTTTGATGTTTGTTCCTTTTTGGGGTGGTGAGGAGGGTGAGTATGTCCAGAATATGGGAGCTTTTAGACAAGTGCCTCCCCACCCACTTCCCACCCATTATACATGTTGCAGGGCACCCGTAGGGCACCACTGCAGCCCTGCAACGTGTATAGTGGGTGGATGGTGGGTGGGGAGGCACTGGTTTAAAAGCGCCCGATGTCTCATAAAATGGTCTACTCTAGAGAGTGGTTGCTGTGTAGACCACAAATGTAAGAGATGGAAACAAAGTAGTTCAGAGAGTATCTTTTATTGGACCAAATTCTGTTGGGGAGAATATGCAACCTTTCACGCCTCACAGGGCCCTTTCTCCAACATGTAAGAAGTCAAAGCTATAGACTGAGCAAAAATAAAGGGAAGGTGTATAATTATGAAAAATAATAATCGGGGGAGTTGTTAGGGAGAAAACAGTAATATATACAGATTTTAAATATGAGAGGAAACCAATAATCAAATGATAAAATAAATACAGACTAGTATGTAATATGTATGCATAGGAGCAAAGGCAGTTCAAGGAGGAAAGTAATTCAATTCAATATAATTTATTGGTTCGGCTTTCGCCGTTACCATACAAAAATACACATCTTAAAAACACATAGACACTACAGTAATTATACTGTGCCCTTCTCGGGCTATCAAGTAACAAAACACTAGACCTCTAATTTTTGAAGCATATATAACAGAACTAATTGCGGCAGTAACTTAACTCCTGAGAGAGAAAACCCCCAAAACAAAACACAAGCCTAGCTCTTAACAGAGCTGGTAGTGGCAATACCTTAACTCCTGAGGGGGAAAAAAAAACCAGGGCAAAACACAAGGCTTAGTTCCTGAAGAGGAAAAAGCCCTGCAACACAACACAAGGCCTAACTCTCAGCATAGCTGATGGACATTCAATTTTGTCCTGCCCTAGTGCCATTCCCTACTTTTATCCTTTTGCTTTACCAGCAAAAAGGGCCAGTTTACGCAGAATGCATTGATCAGTTCGGGAAAGCAGCCAAATTAATTTTTCCTTATAGGTGAATCATCGTAAATGCCATAACCTATCAGGGAGATATCTATTCCTGAGCTCATCAGTCCAAGGGCACTCCAGTACATAATGTACAATATCTTCAATGGCTCCACTACCACAAGGACACAATCTTTGGCTCCTAGGAACCCCTCTCCTCCTACGCTCTAATAAAGCTGATGGCGTTTGCTCCAGCCTTAGCCTACATAGGGCTTTAACGTAGTGCCAACCCATGTCCAAATTGAGATAACTTTCCATACCCTGCTCTACCTTCCAAAGAGGATATAGCGGGGCCACCCGTAAAAAATGAATGGCAGCAGAATCCTCTTGTCATGAAATTTCCATTACCCGCTGCATAGCTAAAAATCTTTCCATAGTAGAGAATAGCCTATTACCGCTAACCATATAATATCATAACACAATTTTATGGAGGGTTCTAGTAACAAACCTCATGCAGGGTGAATGCCGGGATGGACTATTATTACTATCCTCTAAAACACACAGTTTTATATAGCGTGTAGCAGGAGCTGTCATTACTTTGAACCAGTACCCGAGCACTTTAGTTGTTGTTAAAGTTGTCAGATTAATTAGGCCCGTCTCCATTCTTAATAAAGCAGCTGGAGTTGAAGGCGGAAGCCCAGGTAAACGAAAAAACATATTTTGGAGTATATTAACGTTATCGGCGACCCATCCACAGATCTCTGACCCATAAAGAGCCTGAGCCAAGACTTTTATTCTGAAGACATAGTGTCCCTCATTGATCTTGCTGCAAATAAATTGTGAAATCTCATAATACCTACTGAAGACTGTATGGCCCTAGATTTAATAACTTGCATTTGTTTTTTCCACCCAAAAGAGTGGCAGAGTGTAAGCCCCAGATGTTTATATTCCCCCACTACCTGTAACCTAACATTATCTAGGATCCAGGGGAATTGGATCAGAGATTGGTCATTGAATGGACATTGTTGAAAATATCCTGCCCGGATGACTTCATAGTATAGCTAATGAAGAGATATTACAGATATTACACCATCCATCCCGTTCCTCAAGCCCGTAGCTTGGGCTTCGTCTTCGATACTCACCTTTCCTTTAAGCCTTACATCGACTCTGTTGCCAAGTCCTGTCGCTTCGCCCTCCATAACATTGCTTGGATTCGCCCCTTTCTCTATGTCTCCTCAGCCAAAACCCTTGTTCATGCCATGGTCATCTCTCGCCTTGACTACTGCAACCTCCTCCTCTGCTGTCACCTGTCCCCCTTATCTCCATCCAAAACTCCGCTGCTAGGGTCATCCACTCAGCCCGTCACTTCGACCACATGCAGCCTCTCCTCTCCTCACTTCACTGGCTCCCCCTTCCTGAACGCATCCTTCACAAACCCCTGGTATTCACTTACAAATCCCTTCACAACCTGGATCCCCCTTACCTCTCAACCCTAATCTCCTTACACACTCCTGCACGCACCCTCCGCTCCTCTTCTACCCCCTCCCTCGCTCTCCCTTGTCTCCCCTGCTCCCCTAACCGCCTTTGCCCCTTCTTCCTTGCTGCCCCCCCATGCCTGGAGCTCCCTCCCTGCCCACATCCTCCTTGCCCCCTCCCTCCGCACCTTCAAATCCCTCCTCAAAACCTACCTCTTCCTCGCCACCTTTCCTGACGCCTGTTAGAACTTTCCTTCCAATATTTATTGTCTGCCCTCCTCGCAGACTCCTGCCTAACTGCAACCAAGCCAAGCACGTGCACCTGAGACTTCGCATCTGCTTGAATGTTATTTATCCCTTGTCTTTCCCTATGTGCCCTCTCCTTGTCTCCCCCCTCTGTGTCTATTAGATTGTAAGCCATAGGCAGGGACCGCGTCTATCTTATTGTTCTGTAAAGCGCCAGGTACGCAGCTGGCGCTATACAAATGCTTATAATAATAATAATAATAATAATAAATTAATAACTGTTTAGCCTTCCCCAACAACATAATTTTGGTCTTACTATGATTCATAATTAATTTGTTCTTATTAAAAAGCTCCGAGAGCCTGCCCAGAGCTCTCTGCAACCCAATCGGGGATCTAGCAATAATCATAGCATCATCCGCAAACGTTCAAAACTCCTACTGAAGTACTGAATAAATGCGGAGGATGATAGTCGGCACTATACATATCATCTACGATGTCATTTACATAACGGTTAAATAAGGTTGGAGCCAGGACGCAATCCTGGTGCACTCCTTTCTGAATAGGAAACAAGTTCCCCTTAATGCCATATTGAACCTGGGCCCAAGTATTCTGGTAGAAAGCCGTAAGTAGTTTTAAAAGGGGAAGATCTATCCCCAGCCTGAAAAGCTTAGCCCAAAGGAGACTCCTAATAATCGTATCAAATGCAGCCTTGAAATCTGTGAACGCTACATAAAGGGCACCCCTAAATGCTATAGTATATTTATATCGCAGATATTGAAAGGTGAACAAGTGATCCATTGTTGAATAGCCGTCTCTGAATCCTGCCTGTGCTTCGGAGAATAAACTCCTATCCTGCACCCATTGTAACATGTTGGAGCAAATGATGCCCAAAGATTTTGCAACAGATGTTCAACAGGCTAATTGGTCGATAAGACTCTGGAGCATCCTTGCAACCCTTTTTATAAATAGGAAAAATGATATGGCCTTTCCAGCCCTCTGGGAATAAACCTGTCTTCAAAATCTTATTAAACCACAGGACCAAAATGGGAGCCCACCAGTCCGTATTTAAAAGATAAACCTCAGCAGGAATCCCATCTGGTCCTGGTGCTTTATTTTTCTTTTGCTGCTCTACCAAATTTACCAGCAACTCTTCTGTCATGTAATATAAGGTAACATCCCCCTTCAGGGGAGGCAAATTTAACTCCATCCCCAGGTGCTCGTTCATTTTAATGTGAGTAGAAAAATAATCTACCCATTCCTCGGGGGCTACATAACAATCCAGGTTAGACTGGAACCGATTAGTTCCCTTTGCTACCAATTGCCAAAAGCCTTAGAATCTTTCTTATCCACAGCCGATCTAAGCTTTCTCCATTGGGAGTCATAAAACTCACATTTCTTTCTTATAAGTAGCAATTTATATTGGTTCCTTAACCTTCGGAAATTATTTGAACAATTATTCATATCCCTGCCTTTCCTTAATTCTTTATTGAGCTGCCTTTTAGCATGTCTACAATTCAGATCAAACCAACTAGTCCTGTTTCTACTCTGCCGAGCCGTAGGTAAACAGATTTCCTTCATTAAACATGGATACAATAGCTTAGTTATGCTTTGCATGCCCAGGGTAATCTCCTGTACACTCTTACAAGTTATTATTTGATTGGGTAATTCCTCCAAATCATTTTCCCTTAGCCAGAGATTAATATCATCAGCCAATTTCTCATCCCAATGCAATCTCTTGTTGATAATAATCGGGGAGGCACTATTCCTCTGCCCATCCCACCCTTCAACTTGCTCAGTCCACTTTAAGAAAGCCTCTATATGAAACTGAAGAACCAGGGGGAAGTGGTCGCTCTCCAGCAGTTGGCCAATTTTGAGATCCTCAGTATGGTGCCAATCTGGGACCTCGATTATCAAATAATCAATTGTACTCAGTCTATTACCTGTATGGAAGGTAAAATCTCCTGAACTGGGAACAGATCCATTAACCATGCATAAATTGTAGTGCATCAAGATCTTATAAAGTTCCTGTCCTGCCATATTCACACCCCTATCTTTAAATTGTGGGTGAGGAATACCACAAATCTCGTTCAAAACAAGAAAATCCTCATCCTCCCAACAAATTCCCCCTACTCGTGCATTCAGATCACCGCCTATCAAAATCTTACCTTCCTTGAATTCTTGTTTAAGCTTATCTATAAACAGTGAAAGCTGATTCCACTTTTCCTGTATCAAGTTTTTAGAAGACATGGAGGGCATATATATGTTGACTATAATCCATGAAGGCCCTTTAATAGGACTTATTGATAAACAAGTGTCACTTTCTAAATGTATTTGACTCACCGTCTATGAACTACAATTAGCAACCATTGTTAACAGACCCGCCGAAGGCTGGCCTTTTGATCTTGGGTTCCTAGCTACAGGATTGAAACAACTATAACCCTTCATAAAAAAGGGAGTGGGGCACCAAGTTTACTGCAATAGAATGATCTCATGTTCATTAATAAATGCAACCCAGTCCTCATCGCCTATTTTGCTGGCTAATCCTCTCACGTTCCATGTGAGTGCTGAGACAATCTGATATTCATCAAAGTTATGCTCATCTAGTCATAGAGTACCCAAATTTTGCTTAAACCCTTCTGCATAGGCTGGCCTACCCCTCATCCTAATAATATCCTCACCACCCAGCACTCATTCATTAGCTACTGTTGAGCTCACAACTACATACATTGGATAACTTTCCGACAATAGCTCCTCCCTACATTTCTAGGCTCTCTACATTCCTGACAGTTTTTATTAATAGGTAATGATATCCCTTGTTCCTCAGGGGACAAGGATCTATCATTGGTTATCCTTGTAACATACCTCACTGATGGAACCTGGAGAGGAGGGGCGGAGGCTATTCTACTACTATAGGCTGATTTATATCTTCCATCAATGGACTTAATACTTGGACCGCAGGTTCTAGAGGGCATACAGGAGTAGCTTCTTTAATTCCTATTAATGTCTTTTCCAACAACCCCAATCATTCTATGTCACTCTGTTCCTCCAAAGGAAGGAGATCGAATACTGTGATAAGAGCCGTTTTCCGTTGCTCAACATTCACATCCCCAGGACAACCGTTCGACGTCCCAAGAATTTCACTCAATTGTGAATTCACTTTGACAAGCCTATCATCTGTTCTACCCCATTTACCTCTAAATGATGCGTAGACAAAATGGACTCTAAAGCAATTCCACCTTTAGGATCATCTTCAAATGCAATCAGATCTGCCTCCTGGTTAGAGTCAACAGATCTCATTGCAGACAGAAGCGCCTATGAGAAAAGAGTGGAAATATTGTCTGATTTATAAAACATCTAATCACAAATATACCAAGGCATTGAATCTGAGGTGTAAGTTTGTAAATTCTTCCTGCTGCATTGTCAGAGCTAAAGGTCACGATAGCTCTAGATCTCTGATAGTTATAAAACAAATACTGAATACTAACCACCTCTTCAGCTAGTAAGTGCACAGATGAAACCTTGCTAATAAGTTTCTGCAAGTGGAGAAAGCGCTCTTTTTGGCTTAATAATCCCTTGGGTTTAGGGTAATTGATGAGGGCTAATTGCTTGCGATCCATTTAGAACAGTCCCATATGAGAAGGACTTGTTCACAGGTTCTACATTATGGTTTTCCTTAAAAGGGGACAAAAAAATCAATTTCACTGGCAGTCTCAGGGCTGGATGCCTGTGTACCCAGCCTCCCATTATTTAATAAATTCATAATACATCCAGAGAGTTGGGCAAATGGAGGGGTCCAGGCCTGTAATTGCAGAACATCCAAGTCCTTTTTTTGAAGGACATATTTCTACCTAACATTTTCTTGCCCCTCATTCAACTCATCCACTGCAGGTAATAAATTGTCTATACCAATTGGGGGACTACTGACACCTCTACTTTGTTTATTACTAATAGTACTTCCAAGGCTATTTTGCACTTCCTTTAATAATTTAAACAGCTTTCCAAAATTCATACCATGTTTGATTCGTTGACCCTTCCTACCTGTTTTTATGTTCTTACTTTTTTCTTTAAAGGGAGCTTCTTAGCTAACCTCCTTTTACCCTTTATAGGAATCTTAACATCGTGTGTGTGGGGGGGAGGGGGCGGCGGATTATCTATGGCCCCTTTCTAACCATCTCCATATCTGGATGCTGTACTAAATACAATTGTTCTACTTTTAAGGATCCTACCCCCAGTAACTCCTCATCAACTCTTCCCTGTACTGTGGAATCCTGCACTGTCATCAACTTAATCAGCATCTGCAGCTGCTCTCTAACTTCCGGAATGAAGGCCTCAAGTGAATTCAGATTATTAAAGATTTCCTCAAGTGACTTATGAGTCAACATACAATAGTTGTTCAACTCCCATGAATAAAATCCCAGGTATTCAGATAAACCCAAGTGGCCCTTACTCTCACTAACCTCCCCATGCCCAATAACATCCCCAAGATCTGTGAAGCCCTTGGTGATTTATCCACAAAACCCAAGGAAGATTGCCCCGTTTCATCCAGGGTACTTGCTTTAGAGAGCAGGGCTAGGTCCTCTGAAAGTCCCTGGGGTTGAACAGGTGAAGCTATCTCATGGTGCTGTACAAATGGGCCTCCTTTTACTATTTCAGCAGATGTATTAACCAGTTGCTGTGAGTCCGATTCCCAGTCACTGGTATAAACTTTGGCCTTAGTGTCACAAACTACTCCTTCCACTAATTACTGTTTGCTGGCATTCAGTAATCCTAGGTTGAATAGAAGAGGTCATGTGGACTTGTAAGTCAGGTAGCCCAGCTACAAATTTCTTAGATATACTTCTGGTGATAGCCGGCACTATAATTCAATTACAACTAAAAGCAGGAGATTATAAATTCCAGGGCCAACAAGGGTCCCTTAAAGTCCTATCTTATTTTCTTTCCTCCTGGGCTAGTACTAGATTATCCCACTGGTCCTGATGGCTAGAAAACCTAAACCCTACAATAGGAAAATAATATCCATGCTTGGGGCTGGCCTTAAATAACACACACCTCCTCCCCCTGCCTGCCCCCAAGCCCTTAGGCTAACACAAAACTTAAAAGCAAGCAAGCTTTTACCTCCACAACTTAAACTTATACCCCCAAACACTTAGCCCAATTAAACCTCAGTTCTGCCACAGGGCTTGAGTATGGGCAAACCCTTGGCCCCTGGATTGAGCCCAAAAGTCCCGGTCAAAAGTAAACCCTGGGTCTTCCACAAAGCTTGGGTGCGGGCAAACCCTTGGCTCCTGGATCGAGCCCAAAGGTCCCAGTAGTCAGAAATAAACCCTGGCTCTTCCATGAAGCTTGGATGCGGGCAAGCCCTTGGCCCCTGGATCGAGCCCAAAGGTCCCGGTAGTCAGAAATAAACCCTGGCTCTTCCATGGAGCTTGGATGTGGGCAAACCCTTGGATCAAACCCAGTAGTCCTGGTTAAAAATAAACCTTGGCTGTTCCACAGCGCTTGTGTGCGGGCAAACCCATGGTCCTTAAAATTAAACTTGGAACCGACAAGCAGGCTTCTATCACTGTCCAACAACCTAGCAAGAGGTTTTCCTGCCTCTGCCTCCCAAACTCCTCCTAAGGGCCCCTCACAAGGGCCACACCCTTGTGCGCACGACCCTGGTGCATGCTTACGGCACTGCCGCAGGCTCTCCCTCTGGCATTATAGAGGCTCCACTGGATGTGGGAGGGGCCCCAATCACCTTGCTTCAAGGTTCAGCTGCGCTCCACTGATAGACTGGTAGGAGGAGGGGAGATCCCCAAACAATCCCTAGATGAAGGGGCCACGGCCCCAGCAAAGGTACCTGCTGCCCCTGGTGCTGCTTTCCGCGCTGGTCCCTTCCCCAAGCTGCAGGAAAATAATTTGTATATCAAAACATTTGAATACAATGCAGGAACACAGCAGGTGTAAAACAAAGGCTGTCTGTTACAGATTTCTATAGTGGCTTATGAAGCCCAAATCTAGGGGTTTTGGTACCTTATGTTTGGTATCCAATAAAGTTATGGTTAAAATAGTGTATTTGCTAACAGTGTGTCTTCCCAATTGGCTTTTCCCGATTAATGTCCATTACTGCACTTTAACCACCATATCGTTCTCACAATCAACACAGTTAAATCCAGCAATGATATTCTAATTAGACAACAACCAGTTCTGTAAGAGCTGGGTGCCACGCTCCCTACCCCCACCTCCCTTTATGTGTATTCTGGTAGACGTTTATCAACTGGTTCTCCTGAACTAGGCCCAACTGGTACAATATCACCCCTGGCTGAAGTTCAGTGTGGTGTGTTTACTTTGTACCGCTTATCAGAAGTGTGGTTCAAGCATTTAAGTTTTGCCAGAATAACTGAATGATGAAACTCATGGGAACGCATCTAAGGGAGGCTTGAAGGAAGCATGAGGTATATTAGGATTTCGGACATTATTGGGTTTGTTATCCACATGTTGAAATATGCAAACCTGCATTAGAAAATATCTGCACACACTGAACTTGTTTGTGCTTAAGGAGAAAAGACATGTCATTGGGTCATTGTGTGCGTTTGGCTCTTTTTTAGCTCAGCGTTTCATTGTTTTAATGACATGGCTGCCTCTAAACATGCTTTATGTCGGTAACTGATACTTATTCAGAAACTGGCAGCTGACAGTATTTCACCTCAGACAGGTATGCAGTTGTCCTGCAGCCAGCTCAGCATACGGAATGTTTTGCAGTGCAAATGGGAGTTCCTTACCAAAGCCTGTGCAGTAGATTTGGCAAGCCCTTCCTCCCAGTTATGGTAGGACATCCGGGAATGCATTACTTCAAGTCTCTGGGCACTCGGCTGCCTTTTGAAGCACTTTTACACTCTAAAAGAGAAAACGTCTCCATTCTGTGAGTATGAGGGACAGAGGAGGACTGTACAAAAAGCTTGTTGCTTGAGTGGAAAAATTACTGAGCCAGACCGTTTCAGTTACCTTTTTACACAAAAGATGCATACCTGTTTGTTCCATTTTTGAGTGTCCTGGTGGCCGGAATGGAGCCCTCCAGCCTTTTTGGTTATGTGGCTTAAAGCTGTTGAGGAGTAGGAGGAACTCTACGTGTTTGATGGTGATGTAATGCAATTCCATTGGGTGGTAAGCGTGACCTCAGAAGAAGATTGCCTTGTCCTCCATTTGTCAGAGTGGCTGAGGAAGAGGAGCTTGGCTACTTAAATCATTGACAAGGGAGGAGACATGAAGCCATGGCCATATGGGATTGCCGGCATGATGGGTTGACATGGCTGCTGTGGGAGGCGAGGCTAGAGCAGGCTACACGTAGGCCAGAAACATGCTAGTGCCTCACAGCTGCTGAGAGAGGAGCCAGCCACTAAGAGGGTACCCGTGCACAATCGGGTAAAACCTATGCCATGACAGTGTGTGTGTGAGATGAGGTTATAGTACAGATGATGAAATGGCACCTTTATTATATTCCTGCCTCCTGTTTTCTGCAGGGCTGAGTCTGCCTGGAAAGTTACTCTCATAATTTTGAAGATTTAAGTCTGTCACCAATGAATTGCTTAATTTAAAATTATAAACAAAAACCAATTAAGCAGCTACCCGTTTTGCCAATTAAACAGCTACCTAAATGACAGGGAGTTGCAGGTAAATGAGACTTAGTGGTTTTGACTGAGTCTTATTGTTTTTCACTTTTAAAATTAAAGCAATATAACACAATTGAGCTTATGATCTTAATTAAGTAATTCTTTAAGTAATTTGTAAGTATCTATTTCTTTAAATAATTAATTCAGGCTTAACAGCGTCCGCTAGTGGAGCCGTTGGAGGATTAGTCTGGAAGTTTTATCTGGGTGCTTTTGGGCATAGCGGAGAAAGCTGGCAGCAACTGCTCTGTCCCTGTGTGTCTGAAGAGGCCTACAATTTGATAGCCCCATCACAATCTGTCATAGAGATTCTCTGGGTATTTTCTGGGGATCATCATGGAGTTACTATGTAATGCATCCTTTCAGGTGTTCCCAAAAGCTCCTTTGTGCAACCACAAAAAGGGGCTGCTGGTGGTGGTCTCTGCAGGCTTTTGGTGTGAAGTCTGAAAGTCTCCTTAGACCAGGGCTGGGTAACCTTTTGCCTACCATGGCATCTTTGAAAGTTAGTAAAAGCTCCAAGGGCCACATATAAATTTAAGGCCAAAGTGCTTAAGAGCTATCCAGCTCATGGATCTGTTCCATGGATCTGTCCCCTCTCCTTATGTGCATGCCTCATCTCTGCTCCCTTAACCTGAGCATAGTCTTTCAATGCTTGGAGGCAGCAACTGGATCCTGGGGCCAGGTCAAGGAACTGGAAAGGGGCCAAAGCTTCCCTACCCATGCCTTTGACTCTGCTTTAAGGAAGCAGATCAGCTTTTCCCAGGATTGCTATTCTTGAGTGCTCTTATGTGTTACCCCAGCTATGTGTTCAGGATTTCCAACATGGGCAGTCTTGAACACGTAGCTAGTTGTGTACCAATGTTTACGCATAACAGCTTCTGGGTAGCCAACAGCTACTCACTGGCTACCCAGGAGCTATTGTGGGCAGAAGAGGCTTACTTGTCTCATGGAGAAGCAAGCAGCAGTGGTTCTCTCAAACTGGGGGGGTTCTCTTGCTGCCACCATCATGGAAGCAGGTGGACCTGTCTCTTCAGCAGAAGCAAGAGAAACAGCAGCTGGCAGGGGTGTAGGGTCCATTGAGTGAACCCGGCATAAAGCCGGGGGCCCTAGACACCAGGGACCACTGCCTGGTCCCATGGGGACAGCCCCGCACCTGGGCTGGAGGAAGCCCATGGGGGGGTCCCCATCCCTCACCTGCCTCTGCCTGCGATCGGACTGGGAGATTAAGCTGTTTGTAAACAAACAACTTCTCCCCATCTGAGTGATCCGAAGGCTGGTGCCTTGTAAATAAGGTTCTTCAAGATGGCAGCGAACATTCTCACAACTGGGATGTGCATGCTCACCATATTCAAATAACAGACCACATGATGGACTCCAGCTCCTCTAGTATAAAAAGCGCTCTTTAGGGATGTGCGAACACCGGGAGGTCGGGCCAAACCCGTTCGGGTGGGGGTCAGGAGGGAACCCGGTTTTCCCTTCCCCTCCAGGCTGCGTGGGTGGAAGGGGCGCCGGGGCTCACCTCCCCCCTGCCCAGCCTGGTAAATTTTTTTTTTTTTTTTAACCCCCCACCCCAGGGATCGACCTACCTGCTGGTGCCGGAACTCCGGGTCCTCCGGCGGCAGTGGCAGCGGTGGAGGTTCCAGCGGCGCTCCGGAGTGCTTCAGGCCTTTACTAGGCCTTCCACAGCCGAAAGATCTAACACCAACAGGGTCGACCGACCCTGGTCTAACCCTTGGCGCAGGTCATCCACCAAGGCCATGAGCGCAGTCTCAGTGCCATATCCCGGATGAAATCCCGACTGGGAGGGATCAAGAAAACCGATGCGATCCAGATGCCCCTGCAGCTGCTGGGCCCACTACCCATTCAATAACCTTCTTCCCTAAAAAAGGAAGGTTAGAGACAGGCCGATAGCTGGCAAGGGAGTCAGCGTCAAGCGATGGTTTCTTGAGCAGAAGCCACAACAGTGCCTCCTTGAGGCAGCCTGGCACTCTGTCCTCCCAAAGGGAGGCATTGACCACCACCGCCAGCAACGGCCCCATTGTCTCCCTGCAAGATTTCACTAGCCAGGATGGGTATGAGTCTAACTCACAATAAGTGGCCCTAACTGCCCCAAGGACCCTGATCGTATCGGCGGGCACCACCCACTGGAATTGATCCCACAAAACTGGACAAGATGGGGCTTCTGTAACCTCTGGCTCTCCTAATGTAATAAGTGCAGCATCGAAGTCGTAGTGAATATGAGCGATTTTATCCACAAAATAGTCCACAAAAATGTCACAGCGAGCCGTAGATGACTCCATTCCTAGGGGGAGGGGGGCCGGACTGACCAACCCCTGCACCACCCAGAAAAGCTCCGCTGGATGGGACTTAGCGGATGCTATGAGGGCATCAAGAAACTCTTTTTTTGCTGTCCTGATAGCAACATCATAGGCTCGTAAACTAGCTTTATGCTGCAATCTGTCGGCTTCAGTGCAAGAGCAGCGCCACTGTCACTCCAACCGCCACCCATTTGGCTTTAACACTCACAGGTCCTCCGAATACCAAGGAGGCGTGCGGTGCTGTTGCCTGGGAAGCAGACGTCTAGGAGCCGTCCTATCAATGGCCTCAGTTAGCAAGGTGTTCCAGAAAGCCATGAGGTCATCAATGAGACGGTCGTCAAAATCAGAGGGTATCTCCCTCTGAGCCCTCCAGAACCGCTCTGGTTCCATCAGTCTCCGGGGGCAAACCATGTGAATTGGTCCCACATCCATCTGGCGGCAGACATGCGCCAGAAGAGAGGTCTGCAGGAGGTAATGGTCTGTCCATGACGAGGGCACTGTTGATCTCTCCCCCAATAACAAAACACCTGCCCTGTGGGCAGGAGGGGTGGGATAAAAAATTTATGTAAATAAAAAAAAATTAAAATACAGCTGGTGCAAAACATGAGATCCAGAGTATGCCCCTCCACCCCCATGTGTTGGGCCACTAACCACCTGGGGCAGGCCCATGGTTGCCATGGCAGCCATGAACTCATGCTCCGTGCCTCCAATGGTGGCGTTGACATGAACGCTGAAGTCGCCCAAGACTGTGTTCTGGGACCACAACACCACCCCCGATACCACCTCCATCAGACCATGCAGAGAGGCTGTTATACAGGTATGTGCAATACAAGCAGCACCCCTAAACTGTCCCCTGCCAAATCAAACACAAGGTGAAGGACCTCCATACCTACCATGGTTTGCACCGGATACCTCCTCACACACCATCCCTCTTTAAAAATCATGGCTACACCGCCCCCCCCGCCCCTCCCCTCCGACCATGGTTGATGCTGCACGGAATACCCGTCCGGAACAAGGTCATCCAGAATAGGCCCCAACTCGAGTCCAGCCAGGTTTCCGTGATACATACGAGAACAGTAGCGGAGTCCAGGATCAGCTCCTGGACAGTTGTTGCTTTATTCGCCACCGACCTCGCATTCAGCAGCAGCACAGGGTCAGAGGCTCTCTGATCATGACCCATCTGCCCAACTGCCTGGGTGCTAGTAAGCGGGACCTGTACTAAGCACCTGTCCTGCCTCAATGATCTTACACCCTTACACCCAGAACCATATCTTCCCCAGCCTGTCATGACCCCAGTGGTTGCGGCCCTTCCCCCCCCCCCGTTAGGGACTCCTGGCCCCTCTCTGGCTGCCCCACCCTGGTGGCAGGGGAGATCACCCCCCCACCTTCTCCTCCCTAACCCTTTCAACAATCCCAAACATCCCTATATATCCATATATACCCCAATACTCTTCCTCCTCCAGCCCTCCCACTAACTCCCCCCTCCCCTCCCTTCCCAACAACTCTTCTCCCAAATACTCCAGTAATCCCCCAAATAACATATAACATACCCTCCCCCAACCACACCCCTCACCTCCCTATCCACCCAGGTCCTCCCACAAAATCTTCTGTCAGTCGAGGATACGATACACAGTCCAGTCCCCTGCCCCAGCCCTACCAGGTCCCGCCTAAAGGCCACACCCAAGGGTCCTTTGGCGCGGCCCTTAGGTGTGTGCCTGTGGCGCTGCCGGCAGGTGCGCAACTTTATAACCCCTGTCAGGACCGATGCAAATGAAATGGTTATGGGTGGGGGGCAGTGTGAATTGATTATTTTGGGGTATGTGCAAATGAACTGGTTATGGGGTGGGGACAGTCTGCATTGATTATGGGGGCACAACTGAACTGGTTATATATATATGTCTCTTTTCATGGCATAATGCGCTTAATAGGCTGGCTATATTTTGGGTGTCTTGTGTGTTTGATAGCAGCGCCACCAGGCCTGCCGAGCCGGGTGGCACCCCTACGCCCGCCAGAGGGACACAGAGAGGGGGACCCATCTTGACTTCTTGGCTAGGGGCCCATTCCACCCTAGCTGCGCCCCTGTCAGCTGGGAGGCAGGTTAGGGAGCCCAGACCCACATCCCCAGCAGCAGCAGGAGAAGCCCCAGGCCAGGGGGGAAAACAAGCAGTGTAAGGAGCAGCAACAGCAACTCCCAAGAACCTGCTGCCATTCCGGCTACCTCTACTTGCTACTCTTGGGAAGCTGCATGCATGTAGCTGTTGTGAGGTTCTGTTTAGTCCTCAGAACGTTTATATGTGAGGAGTAAACAGTAAATGAGGCATGACTTCATGCCTCATAGTGGGCCTGTGATCGAGAGGACCCTCCATTATGGTAACTACTCACTTGTGAGTGGTTACTGTAATGTCTAAATACATCCCTTGATCTGTGCTCTCTGAATTGGGGCAAAGTGTGTCTGGCATTCCTTGCAATGCTTTCCCAAACTGGCAGGCTTTCAAGTATTTGTTCTGTTTGGCATGACTCACTCGGCGTATAATGCATTGTTTGTGCTGGTATGTCAGTTTGTGTTCTCTGTTTGTACTAGCTAATCAATAAACAGATAAATCCCCAACCAACGTAATTGTTCTTTGCTCCCCAAACATCAATGCCCAAGAACTCCTGTTGATATTAGGGTAAAATATAAACAGGTTCTTGGTAGCTTCTCTTAGAGTACATTAGAACACCGGAACAGATATGCTCTATTCTGCTTCCAAAAACCAATGGTAAATAGGAGCACACTTCCTTTCAGACCTAGGTTCTCATACTGGAGTAGTGAGACCCGCGGGGGAAGGGGGCATGGAAGGTGTTCCAGAGGGGGGCATGAAGGACCCCAGTTGTCAATGACCAAGCTTCACACTCTCACTGAGCAAAGGGGAATTTCCAAAATAATGGAGTGGCGAGGGGGAAAGAGAGCAAAGAGAAGGGATGCAATAGGAGGGTGAGAGAGGGGGAAAGATGGATGTTTGATGTGGGGAGGGTCTCAACTACCACAGACAAATGAGAGGGGACAGCACAGTTCCAAAAATGTCTGAGAACTACAGCTTTAAGATACAGTCCTTCCTTGTGGAAGCCAGTTGATAGAAAGATAAAACAAGGCTGACTTTAGCTTAGGTCCTTGAGTAGAGCCTATTGCCAAACCCCTAAAAGGCTTTAGCTGAGAGTCTCTGAAGAGAGATGTTATTCTCTGGCAAGGGTTTCTCACAGCTTCCCTGTGCATCTGGGTAAAGCTTATTCTCGCCAATCCCTGACTTCATGCCTAAAGGGATTCAGCACCTGGCTTTAAGCATGCAGTTCTGAAAACCTTAGCTTGTTTGTGGAAGAAACTCAGTTGAAAAGGGCTTTGTAGATCAGCTCATTTATAACACTGCCTGGGAGAGTCATAGCAGGATTGTTTCAGGCTCTAATTACAGGCTCCTATTGATTAGAAGATCTCTCTCCAGTGGTGTATTTAAAGTGCCCATGCAGCGTGAGTGTAATAAAGGCTCTCTAGGGGTATAGCTTTGTTTTAGAAGAGCAATGATATTTCTCAGGCTGCTCTCCTTCGGGCTGCCCTGAAGGAGTAGCCAAGGATTCTCCTGGGTAGGGAATTTGCCATCCATCCATCTCCACAGAAGAGAAGACTGCGGGATCTCTAGAGTGAGAGAATATCAAGCTAGTACAATGGTGGGGAGCCACTCCACTTCCACCATGCCCACTTGGTTAGGTCTGTCACTGGTGTCCCATTTTACAGGGACCTGAGGCTGAAGAGACTTGCCTGAGACCACCCTGGGAGACAAGGACTCAAATTTGGGATTCCCAGTTCCAAGCCTAACATGCTATCTGCTGGACAACACTGCCTCTGTATGGAATCTGCACCGCTGGCACATTGCTGAAAGCCAGCTCGCTACTAATACCTCAGGGCCAGAATATCCAGGAGTCCCAGCTATTTCTGCTGTTGTATCTGTTTCTAAAGCTGCCTTCTCTTGTTTATAATGATTGTTTTATGTTTAGAATTATTTTAAGCTGGACTCACAGCTCCTTTATTCATCCAGGTGCTGAAGTGAAATGTCATTTTGGAGCTATTCCTTCAGCAACTGGATTCATTGTCTGTGATGGAGCTCACACAGATACACAGCCTTCCTCCCCTCCTGTTGTGTCTCGGTGTCTCAGCATCTTCCCCAGTTTATCACCATATTTATTCAGTTATCTTGATACAAAGCCCCCTCCCTGGCAAACCTGACTTTGCTTTCCTGTTGTTAGGCCTAGCAATCCTTCTCAGGTCTCTTGGGCCTTCCCCTCAGCCTTACTTCAGCCTAACCTGACTCATTTCAATTAAGACTTTTCCCTAATGTCCGGGGCCTCAGGGCTTTCCTGGTGCTTCCATTTTAGGAGGGAATTCGCTCTCTTATGTCAGAACTACCTTCTCAGCTCTGCTCTAGCCATTCCTGACTCGGGCCTTTGGATTTGGCTAGAGGAGAGGTCAGGCTGCTTGTCTCCATAGGCAAAAGAGTGCCTATCCAAGCCTATTCTCTGCCTTTCCATTGTTAGACTTTCCAAGCCCCTTCTTGTAAAGTAGGCCCAAGTCAGCAGTGACCGAGCTAGGACTTTATCCCATTTTCTGACACATGGGAAACCCACCCCAAGTCCTTGGGAGCCTCAATGAGTGGGGATGGCTATTAAGGGCCTTGCCACTACTATGGGTCCTGCTGACAGGTGCTGTCACTAACACTACTGCTGCTCTAGGTCAGTGCCCCCTTCTTTCACCACAACAGCATAGGGCTGCGACATCTGGGACCGATGAGCCTTGCCCTACTGCTGTCTCTAGCCTTCTCTCCGTTTACTTCTGCATTTTCTGTTGGTTGCCCACAGTGTCTAGAGTGTCCACACGATGGCACTGTGCAATAGCTATAACATTGTACAAGGGTTTTAGATTATTATCATCATCCCCCATCCTTAACAGTGGAGACACCCACCTGCGATTAGCAAAACAGGGAGCAGGGGGAAAATTGGATTGTTGTGAGTCACCATTCTTTCTCTCATCTCCTCTTGGAGTTTCGCCGTTACACCAGGCTGCATCCAAAGCCACAGTGTAGCCTGACGTGCTTCCTAAATTCAGTAGCTGTGGGGAAATTTATTATTATGTAGGGCTTTAAAGAAAAAAAAAAATCACTCTTGTAAGTAGCTGGCATTAGAATATTAAAACACTTAATGGTTTTGAGAGGAGTACAGCTGGTGCTCCAGGAAATTATCTTTACCATATGCCGCAAGTGGCATATGCCCACCAAGTGCCACACACTCCCCAAGGCAAAATCCACAGCGTCATACGTGTCAGCAGATCTGCACGCTCTGCTCCTGCATGGTATTGGGAAAAGAAATAACCCAAAGTGCAAGAAAATAAGCAAATCTTGATTTGGGGTGTCCATTTCTGCAATTCTGTTGGCTTTATTACTTATCGCTCATTTGTCACGGAGCCTACTGCATTCATTTTGTCTGCCTCTGAAATAACAAAGTTTTGGGTTGTAGACATCTGCTGGCCTGCTTTCTCGTGGTACTCATGGGAGTTAGGTGATGCCTTCTGCATTATCAGCTTCCAGGTATCTTTAATGTGAGATTCCCTGGGAGATAAGGTTCTTTTGTCTTTAAGTTTTTCTCCTACAATGGCATTGCTTTCAGGAACACCACAGAGTTTTGTGGGATGGGATGGGATGCCATGTCCTCCAGGAGCCGTTGATTCTGCTTTAGAAGCCCATGCTGCTCTTCTTGCTGGAAACTGAAATGAAAAAGGCCGATAGGATCTCCAGTCCTTTCTGTCTGTCTTTCTGCCTGCTTGCGTCAGTAATATTGAATGGAATCTTACTCCAGAATCTCAGCCTGCAGAGATCCATTTTCCACCCCCATCCCCGTTCCTTGTTACAACGTAGGCCATTTCCTTTAGGTTTGAAAAATGGAGAGCAAATAACCATAAATAACTGAGATTAAAAGCTTGAGGTCTGACTGCAGCATTTGCTTGCTCAGAGAAGAAGTTAGGCCTCCCTCTTCCTCTGTCCTAGCTGCTCTAAGGTTGTCTGTCACACCTCCTATCCAGCTGATATAGGACACTAATGTGGGAACAGAATGAGCCATTCTCATTTATACTGACCCATTTGCCCTAACATTAAGGCCTCTGCAATACAGAGGAGGCTTTGTGTAAATGAGAATAAGTTCTCCTCTTACTGGGATGTAAATTAGGATTAATTCTATTAAGGTCAGTGAAATAGTGGTGGTTCTCAGGGTGGGAGTCGGGACAAGAGGGGCAGTGATACTGCACCTCCTCTAACACTTTCCCAAGCCTCCCCCCCCCCAAACATTTCCCTCAGTCCAGAGCCACGTATAGGAACCCTGCATCTTCCAGACCCTTTGACCCCTTTAATATCCCATATTACAAGGTCTGGAAATGCCACTTTAATGGGGTTATATGGATAAGCTCAGTCTAAGGGAGGGAAGAATGGGGACCATAAAATCTAGATACTAGAATTAGTATTTGACTCTGCATTGCGCTCAAAACATGCTGACTATTTAGCATCAAACCACACCAGGATCTGACACCATGCTCCTGAGCTCTTGACAATGTTTAGCCTTCAGCCCATTTAATTTATTTTATATGTGGAAAAGGGATATCTCTCTCTCTCTTTTTTTTTTTTGCAAATGTAATGCAGCCCCAGTTTGAATGTGAAATGGCAGCAAACCCTCTCTCCCCCCCCCCCCGACTCCCATTCTCCCCACACACTGTGTAATTTCCCCATGTAGAAGGATGCAGTCCACATTCTTAACTGGCTGCCTATTGTCTTCTGGGCCCAATTCAAGGTGTTGGTTACGACCTATAAAGCCCTAAATGGCCTGAGCCCTGTTTACCTGCGAGACCGCCTCAGGCCCGGGTCATTTTGTGGCCCTTGTGGTCGGCCGGGGGCACCCGACTCGAAGTCCCCCGGTTATGCCGGGCGGCGATGGCGGAGAGGGCGTTCTTGGTGGCCGCACCTCGGCTGTGGAACTCCTTCCCGTTGGAGGCCCGTTTGTCCCGAACCTCCCCTCTTTCCGTAGATGATGTAAGACCTGGTTGTTCTGCCGGGCCTTCAGGGAGAGGGTGGGGGGAGGGGTTTTATTTTGCCTTAGCTGATGCAAAAAAATTCAATGATGTATATTTTATGTATTGTTTTAGATGGTTTTATTGTTGTTTTTATGCTGTGCGCCGCTCCGAGCTACCAGTGTGCAGGAGGATGTGGGATATAAATTTTTGTATAAATAAATAAATAAAAATTAACACGTTTTGAATGAGCCAGTTACCTGGTTTTAGGACTGTAGAAAGGAGACAGACTCTCAAGCAATGGAACAATTCAAGTTCCAAGCTAGAGCAAATAGATTGAGTCTGGGTTAGAAGAGGAGAAGGAGGGTTGTGGGAAGCATTTGAAGGCTGTGACAAACTTAAACAATCAGGCAGCACACCAGCATTTTGAAATACAGCATTCAGCACTTGGTCAGTACCCATTGTCAGGACAGGAGGTATCTTAAACTATCAGACCAGACCAATGGGCCTAAATCAGAGCTTCCCAACCTAGCAGTCATGGGCAATGCATGCTACTGTCCCATATTGCTAAAGGTGGGATAGGGTAGGATAAAAATGTAAATAAATGGGTGTGAAGTTGTTGTTGCTGCAGTGCATCTTGGTGGCGGGACTGACAATGGATGGAAGGGGACAGCCCTGTGACCCCCCCCTCTGATCTGGGTTCACCCACCCTTGGACTGTCCCAGAAAACATACATTCCCCATCCCTCCTCTCTATCCCTCCAGAGGGGGTGGTATTTATTTATTTATTTCAATTTATATGCCACCCTTCTCAGGGTCTCAGGGCAGCTCACAAATAATAAAAACATTAAAACTAATACATTTTTAAAAAAAAAATTCCAAACCACACAACCTGTCAAGACACCCCCAATACCACTTCCCCATTTCCTAGACCCAACCCCCTGCACACCCCTACTCCATAAGCACCCCGATTCCCTAGCCCCACCCACCAAATGCCTTTTCACATTAAAAAAAGCCTTATACTGCCTCTGGAAGCCGCTCAGGCTCAAATGAACCTCCAGGGGAAAAGGGGCTCCATAGCACTGAAGGAGCAATCGAGAAGACTCCCTACAAGCTCTTGTCGTACAAACAAGGCTGACAGATGATACCCACAGGGAGGTGCTCTCAGCCAATTGCAGGGGCCACAATGGGGCACGGAAGGACAGGCGAGCTTTCAGCTATGTGGCCCAGACCATTTAGGGCTTTAAAGGTCAAAACCAGCACTGTTTGCCATGGATCCGTCTCCATGAAGCATCAGTGTAATGTGCTCCCGGTATGCACCCTGGGAGAAGGGACAGAGAGTGTGAGGCATAGGAATGGTGCCCTAGTATCTGACTATGTTGGTCATTTCTCTCTGTCCCTTCCCACCCAGCACATGCCACCTTCTCCGAGAAGCATTGTGCCTGGAAAGGTGTGGGGAAGAATAAGTGGGGACAGGGAACAAGTACTGTTGGGAGTTGGAAAGCATGGCTGACGTGGGGCTTCTGTCCAAGGCTCACTGCCCATATTTGCACCTCTGCTTACTAGGTTTGTAAGAACATGAGGTGCATGAAAAAGGAGGGTAGCAGAATGGAAATAGCCAAGAATGGCTACGACTCTCCCTTCACCGGCATCGCCACTAAATTGGTGTAATTACTCTGACTCCTTTGGAGCTATTCCACATTTACATTGGCATGAAAGAGGCAGTCGTCAAGAAAGACTGTGAGACAGGTCAGCCATAAGTAGTGTGTGAATAGAACAAGAGGATACTTGAGAGAGTGCCGTATTGTTATAGAAACCATTTGTTCTGTACAGCCTCTATTCAGTGTGGCCACCATGTCTTTAAAAAGACATCGCAAACCTCGAAGAGGGCAGTGCGAGCAATTAGTGACCGAGTGTGGGAAGCATGTCTTTGTTAAAGGGACTGTTCCAGGGCTCTGGGTTTGGAAAGGAGTAGAGGAGACATAACCAGAGCGCACTGAGTGGCAGAGAGGGACCAGTTCTCCCGTTCCACATTCAGCCAGGAGGCACTCAACATGATTAATTATATCTTCTGGACAGCATGAGCCAGCATAAAACTGACCTGTTCCCATTTGAGATCAATAGATTAATAACTTCAAAAAGGAGAAGCTGCTTGAATAGCAACTCTCTCACTTTAAAATCTGCTAGCAGAGGTGCCAAAGTACTGAGAAAGGCCTGAGGTAATAATCACAATTGTCACCTCTTATTGGCTTCACCCCACACTGTCCACGGACACCCCTCTCTGGCCATTGTAGACTCTGTCAATATGACATTGGTAGCAGTGAATCAATCACACGTATACCTCTCATTGGCCATTTTCATCCCTGCCCCTCGCCAGCTGGACAAAGGATATAAGGAGCTGCCTAACTGAGTCAGACCAATGGTCCATCTTAGCCCAGTATTGTCACAACCTGACAGCAGTAGGGTTTCAAATCTGGCTCTTCTGGTACTGCTTTTTCTGCAGTCAGAATAAGGGTTAATGGTGTATACTTATAAGGGGATGAATGAATGAATAAGATTTTATTTGCGTGGCCAAAGACCTTTGCAATTTTTCATAATACAAAAACAACCCATGTAGTACACAACTACAATCACAACATCAAAAGTAAAAACCTTCCAAAAACCCATACAAAATAATTACCCTATGAATTAAAACCACATGATATAAAACTCAGAAAACAAGGACCAGTTAACATATTATACATCATCTCATGCACTAAAACAATTTCAATTCTATTCATTCCCCAACCCAACCAATACCTTTTAGGATTTTTTTGATCTTAACCCAATGGGTACTATCTATAGGAAACACATTTTATGATTTCCTATATCCCTGCTTATAAGGGGAAGAAAAGTAATTGCCCACTCCAAAGGGAGTGTTCACATCTTCTGTTCTGAAGGGGGAGAGGAACCCTTGGTCTCATTTGATAAGCCAAAGCACTGTTAAGGTTATGAAAGGGGTCCAGATAAGACTGCGCATTGGATTCAAGGCTCATAGTCTTCTTTAGACTGTAGTGTCCCCTAGAAAACAAGAAGCGTTTATTGTGATGCAGCCTCTTGAGCTTGTCCTAGGGAGAGGTGCAATAAAACCTTATTTTCTGTGAATGTACTATTGTCTCCCTTGCTATGAACCCAGGGTTTGGCTGAACTGCAGCTTCCGAGTGGGTGTTGTCCCATAAAAAGCAGAAGGGAAATGGGAGGGTTTCTGTTGTGCCAGCATGTGTTGGATCTCTGTAGAGCTAAAGTGATGCTGCAGTGCCTTCCAGGGAGATAATTGTACCAAGAAGAAGAAATACACAGACAGTCTGGGAATGATCCTTACTCTGTTCAAATAAATGGGAGCTTTGGCATTGGTTTCAGTGGAGTGAGGATTGCACACTAGAATCGCCACACAGCTGCTATGATTATAGCTATGTTCTACATTTCTTAGGGAGCAATATTCAAAAACAAGCTTAAAAAGTCAGCTCTCTCAGCCCAGGTTTTCACTAGGGCTCCGCTCCCATTTTAGGCCCTTAAATGAAGTGACCAGATTTTCTCAAGTGGAAGTTGATTGGTGCTGAGCCCTTAATTGTCTAGATCATATGACTTCCTGGTATGTGCACTTCCCTGCAATTTCATGTAGAAGCTGCAAGGTGGTGTTTATCTCATTATGCTGTCAGCTTCTTGCACTTTTAATTAAGGATTTGTTTATTTTGCTCTTGTTTTTCTGCCTGACATGTTTCTTTTCTCACTCCAAGCCTCCAAAGCAAACCCAGTCATTAGAATGAATGACTGGCATCATATTTGATCCATTCCAGTTATTTATTTCAGATGTCTGAAGGAGAAGAGGGGACAAGTGTGCAATAGCTTAGCTTTTATTTGGAAAATAAAAGCACTCTGGGCATGCTGCTGTGCTCAAGTCAACAGCTTTGGATTGTATCTTCTGCACTTGTTTAGAGCAATGGTTTCTTAACTGGGAGTCACAGATGACCGTCCTATACTGTTAAATGGGAGTGCTAGATGGGATGGGGGTTTGGACATGCAAAAGAAAGTTCCAGTACGGAAAAAATGGAAAAACAGATGATCTGCAGTAGTATCACTTTAGGAAAAGTATAGGGTGCTTTCAGATGCCCCCAACTACCACAGAAATCACTCAACAAGAATCCTGCACATGGTTTCTGCAGGGTTCTTGTGACATCTGAACTACTGTACCTACCAAATGAAGGCCCTGTGGTAGAACAGTTGAAAAGTCCAGGAAATGTTTCAAACTTTTACTGGAACAGTTTACGTGTGTTGCAACAGATATCTTCCTGGAGGTGGGAAGCTTTCTGTGTAGGCAGGGAGGGAAGGAGGATGGTTATGTCCAAAAACACCCTAAATTCTGTTCATTGTGCGATCAATAACAGAGAATGTTTTACCCCATCCAAAAATGAAGATATTGGATCATCTGCAATCTGTTTGTTTTACTCAAAATGTTTTAGTAGAGACAAAATGAGTAGGCTATTTACTGTGGCCCACTGTTATCTGAATTATACATTCAGACATAACACTTGCTGAATCCCACTTCAGGTTGCTAGGGACAGTAAATGCCAACTCAAACCAGGAAACGCAGAATCAAGCCATCTACCTACCTACCTCATTTTCTCTCTTGCTTACAAACACACTCTGAAACACATGCCATCTGTTTCTCTACCACAGGGGTGGGGAATCTCACGTCTGGGGGGCCAAACACGACCCCCAGCAAGTTTTTATGTGGCCCTTTCCAGGTCCAAACACCAAAGCACTGAAAAACTGAACTTGAGTATTCTTGCACACAAGAATAGAAGACAGTGGGTGCTTTCCCACATGACAAAACAAACGTGAGAAACACCGGGAGGCAAATGCCTGGTGGCTTTTGTCATGTGGGAAAACAAAGCCACGCATCTTTGGCCCTGATCACGCCAAGGATGCAGAGCTCGATGTTTCCAGCTCTGCCTCCTCTGCATGATCAGCGCCAAAGCCGTGTGGCTTTGTTTTCCCACCTGACAAAAGCTGCACAGCATTTGCCTCTCGCAGTTTCTCATGGAAGCAAATGGTGCGTATTATTCGGTCACGTGGGAAAGCGCCCAGATCCAATGCACAGATCTACAATCTGGACCCTTGTTTCTTGAGCACGTCCCTTAAGCATCCCTGCCCCAACTTCTATGCGGCCCTTGGAGCTTGTACTAGTTTCTAAAGTGGCCCTCCAGAAGGGAAAAGGTTCCCTACCTGTCAGTCCTACTCTCATCCACAGTCACTGAGGCTGCAAACGGATGACTTTAACCCACTCCACTGTGTTCGTGAAATTCTTTTTGTGGTTTTGAGCATCATAGATTGTTTCCCTTTTATTGAGTTAAAGCTAGCATGTTTATTTGCAATACTGTATAGAATAATAGACTGTAATATGGTATAAATAGTTTTTGTATCAGTAAGGCACCTTTGGCTGTGTGCCAGTAGCATGTGGAAATGTATATTATTTCTACATGTACATTATTTCTAGTTCTTGGAGACGTGTGCATTCATTTGATTTTTCATTGCATTCTTCAGACCGTAAATGCCAGAATCGGACTCTCTAAACAAATACAATGAATAGCACTGAATTTTCCTGGAGAAACTGTGGACTGTTTGGAACCTTTTCCCCACATCTGATGGAGCTTGCTTAAAATCCAGAAATTTCAGACCAAACTTATAACTCTCATTTGAAAGCTGCAGGCATCATAACATTTTAATTTTTCTGAGATTCCCAAGGCACATACTCACTAGAAAAGCATGACTTCATCTTTGGCTGGTGCCAGTCAGATGTGCAGTTGCAGACTTAAGAAAAGAACCTAACAGACATTAAATTTTTGTTTGGATGAACTTTGGGGTATCTGGTTCAAGCCTGCTTTTTCCAGCCTTTGCTATTCCACTCATCCTGTTTTTTTTGAACCTACAGTTTGTCCCCAGAAATAGTTCCTGTTTTTCTCTACATCACACAAAATAGTTTCTACATTGCCCAGTGCAGTACAAGTTAATACTGTGCATGATATTTCCTTGTATATGGAATGCCTGTGTTTCTGAACACTTTTGATGTCCCCTAAGTGGTTTGGATAAGTAGACTTTATTTTTACTCTTAATGGAAAGAAGGATGAACACCTTGGGAGATGAAGCCAGTACTGATTAGCCATCATGGCTGTGTTTAATACAAAATGATTTACCCATTTCAAAATAGGCGTTCCATGTGCAAAGAAAAGCACCATCCTCTTCGCCAGTATGCTGAGATCCGGTTTAAACAGTGTTAAAAGTTGCTCGTTTGTACTACAAAGTCACCTTGCTGGACAGGATCTCAGTAATTACCTGATAAATTATTCACTCACCATTTAAAGCATGAGCTTATTAATAATTCTGTACTTCTTCAAAAGTAGCATTGCATTGCTGTGTAAGTTTTACTATTGAATGAGATGCCTCTTCATTGAAGATCACCTTACTTCTGGAGAAACCCCATTGAAATACAGGAGTGGTGGCCAGGGCATAGCAGACAAGATTTTGCCCCTGTCTTCTGCCAAGAAGCAATTTATAAGTTGTCAGTACCAAAAGGGGTTGATATAAGGCGTATTTTCAGACCCCGCAGCCACCTCCGGGTCTGTTCCAGCGGCGGGTTTAAACTGAGTCCCCACCCGCCCCGCCGCCACAGTCAGCCTGCGCATACCCCCTCCCCCACACCATAGAGCTGCGGGCAGGTCAGCAGCCAGTCTAGGCTGCCACCTGCAGCTCTGTGGTGGTTACCGGGGCAACCTGCAGCTGAGAGCGGAGCTGCAGCAGCCGTCTGCCTTTTAGACAGACCGCTGCGCTGCCCCCGGCTAGTGCTCTGGGTTCATGTGGCCTGCTCTGCTCACGGTGCTCCAAGATGTTCTGGAGCACTGTGAGCGGAGCTGGCCCAGAGCAGGCAGCATCTCCTTCACTTCTGCTCCTCATCCCACCGTGCCCTGCCTTTACAAGAATGGGTCACTTTGAGGGTGGGGTGGAGCAGGAGCAGAGCAGGTGTCTACCTAAAGACAGGAGTCTACAGACATGTGAATGAGCACCCCTAAACTTCACAGCATGTCCTTTAATGCATAACCAGTTGGCTGTAGCGTTATTGGCTCCCTGTTGGTGATGCGCATACAATACTTGTCCCTCCATGCCCAAGACTTTTTGGATCCTCTTTCTGTTGAAATCTGGCTGTGGACTTTAGTAAGTGTATTGGGATCTATTGCTGTGATAAATAATTTGATTTTTATTAGAACAGGTGGGTTAGTCAAAACTTCCTACAGATTCCAAGATTTCTGTTCAGTCCACAAAAACAGAAGAACTCCAATTTCTGGACACTTTGTTCAAGGCAGATGAGACACATTATATCTGGAGAGCAATCTAGGAGAACAGTACGAGTTTAATTCTGCACAGCAGCTTTATATTTCTAAACAGAGGAAAGTATAGTTTTTGGAGCTCTGAGCTACTTGTTTAAGAGACAAAAACTTGGGGTTTACACTAGCACAGTGATTCAAATACTGGAGCCAAAATCTTTACAAGTTTTAGTGGAATTCACAGCCTCTTTGTCCATTCTTCAGAGAGGCAGTGGATAGAACATTTCCCCAGTAGACAGAGCACTGGATTGGGAATCGTGAGACCCTGGAGTTAAGAGGCCTTGACTGCAATCCACTTACTTTTACATTTTGTGGATGGTGGCCTTTTGGTCCTGTTCCTTCCTCTGCCTCTGACCTTCTGTATGACCGTCTCTCACTGAGTCGTTCTTTCCTGTCCCGCACTGTCTGTATAGATTGTAAGTTCTATGGCAAAAAAAGCTTCCTCTTATGTCTCCTCTGTTGCAAGCTCCATTCATTTCAGTGGCGTTTGTGCACCACTTGGCGTTTGTGATCTCAAGTGACGTTTGTGCACTTGAGATCAGACTGTCCAGACAGAAACATGGCCATGATCTCAGTTTGGACCCTCTATCTCCTCTTAATCCCCCTGAAAAAAAGAGGTGTGCGGGAGGTGTCAACACTAAGAGCGTTGACCCTTTCTGGTGGCAGCTACGTAGTTACCAGATTCTGTGCAATTGCAAGACACTTAATTTTGAGGAAACAAATTCTCACTAAGGGCCCAGGTCAGATGTGGAGAACCTTTTCCCTTTCAGGGGCCACTTTGAAAATTAGTACAAGATCTGAGGGCACCATAGAAGTTGCAGAAAAGGGTGTTTAAGGGATGCGCTCAAGAACAGGAGGGTCCAGATCATAAAATTGTTCCCTTTTCTTCTGTGCATGCCTTCATCTCTGTTCCCTTAACCTGAGATAAGTTTTTTCAGTGCTTGGGGGTAGGAAATGGATGAAGGGGCCATATCCAGGCACTGGAAAGGGGCCAAATACATTCTATCCATTTCTGCATTTGTCCTCCAGGCCTGGGATTCCCCATCTCAGATTTAGGTGGATTCTCCAGTGTGTGGTGGAGAGGGCGGGCATACAGTTTCTTTATCCCACTAAATAACAAAAGCTGTCAATTAAAATGAGACTTATTACTTGAAATATCTAATGTTTATCAAAGGTGAACATATACATTCTGAGCTTCCCAATCAGACCATTTTACAGTGTTCATCAGTTCAGAAAACAGGCAGTAAGTGAATGTTCAGAAATCGTGTGTGCTTTCTCTTTAAAATCAGAAAGTATCACATCCCTCGGAGTTGGGAAATCTCTGATACAATGTCACATACGTTTTGGTCCCTCTGACATATTACTCCCACCTCCACGTGGGTAGGAAACAAATTTCAAAAAACATTATTTGATATTCCACCCACTTGATATGCTAGAAATTTAAGTTCTGTACTTCCACTAGGGTAAAGGGGGAGTATAAATATAATTTATACAATTAAAAAAAAATATTAAATACACTTTCCATTGGGTTGGTGAATTATTACTGGATAATTCTGCATTCTGTTAGTCATCGCACTTTAAAATGACAAGAGGCTATTCCGTGCGATGTACTTAAGCTGTTTCCGTTCCAAGCCAGTATGTTCAGTTGCAGCTTGAATTTTGATATTTTGCCGGATGCTAAGTAGAGTGTTGAGTTTTCTCTCCCAAGTCTTGTCATCTTGTCTGATTGGTGGCAGGATTCTGAAGCTACTTCTTGGCACGTAGACCTATTGACTAACATGTATTTTGACTCTGGTGAGACTGCCTTGATGAAGTGATTGCAGGCTAAGGTACACCAGGCGTTATGCACAGATCAACTGCTTGCTAAAGTGCTGTGCTAGACTTAAGCAGGTGCTAAATTCTCATTCACAGCAAGAAGCATCACTGCCCATCACCCACTTTCACATGCAGTGTCATCTCCTTCAAGCCCAAGGCAGCCCCTCCTCATGGTCAGCACCTAAGTGTGGGTTGAGTACTCATAAGCGTGCTTCAGGTGCAGAGGCACATTCCATGCTCCCACATTGTGTTGCGCACCCTGGTTATGCTGCACAATGATGCCTCTCTCTGTGATTAAGAACTTGGCACCCACTCAAGCCTAGTTCAGTTATTTGGCACACGACCCCTTTTCACAACTGGATGAATGAAGATTGTGCCCTAAGTGTATATGGTATTGAAAAGATGTTGATTAAACACCAAGCCTGCAATTCAGAAAGGACACCCCCCTAGCCCTAAGCGGGGGGGGGGGGGGGGGGGGGGATGAGTTTGTGGCTGCCCTCCCCCGAACAGGGTGCCAGGCGGGGAGGGGGCAAGGGTTTCCTTTGCCCTCCCCCGCCTGCTTATTGAGTGACGGCACCAGTGGGCCAATAGGGGGGAGAGGAGGGGCACCTGGGTTGGGGGCGTAGACGAGGATATTTACCTGTGGCAGCCAGGTGCCTCCTCCTCTCTTCAATCCCGGGGCCGCTCGCAGAGACTTTCCCTCCCAACCCGTCCCCTTTTCAACATGTTTTTCAACAATGAGTGTTTGTATGGTGCTGAGTGTTTAATCGACGGCTGTGGGCGAAAGCTGGTCGCTGTTTTCAGGGCCGAGGAGGAATTTTCCCGCCGACCTAATTGGCTCAGAAGGCGGTCGGGGTTTTCGCCTCCTCCACAGCCATTATGTTATGTTAGGTTGAAATTTATTGGTCAACACTTCTTCAATGTCTTGTCGCAACTGTGGCGGTTAGCGGGGTAGGAACCGTGCTGTGGTAAGGCTCCCTATGAGCTGAGGGGTCGCGTTTGTACCCATTACCACTTGGGGAGTGGGGGGGGTCATAAGGCCTGGCCCCCAGCCCAGTCTCGGAATGGCTGGTTTGAGACTGATAACCCGGCTTGACCCAAGGGGAGAGTGAATTCGAAGGGTCGATTCACCCAGGCAGGGAGGGTGAGATTTAGCTGAACCCCCCTTTGGCCTGTTTTTTGTAGCATGGTTCCTCCCCGCTATTATGCACACAAGTTGTTTACTATGGTTGTATTTCTCATATGTATAAGTTATGTTGTAATAAAGTTGCGGCCAAGGCCTTTTAACCCCAGAGCACATCTGTCTGTTCATGTGCGTGGTGCGGGCACAAACCACCTGCAAGCTCATATATCCTATTGAATTCAGTGGGGCTTGCAAGATTGCAAGTGGTTTCAGCGTTGTGGGTTAAGGCACTAATTCTGGTTACTGTTCGCACCCACTTCAGCTGTATATACAGGGTCAAACAGCAGACACAGAGGGCTATGAGCATTTCCTAGTCAAGGAACAGCATGGGGCTTTATGCTGCCTTTCCTCACACGCCCAAGGAGAACATGGGACTGGGGACAGGATAGGGCATGTCAAGGCAGCAGGTGGCAGTTTCCCCATTGGTGGCAGTTAATAGATTATTAATGGGGAAAATGCAGTGAACACAGGTTCCTGCTAATAGTACCGTGAGGAATTTTGACTCTGAGCTGCTTTCTATCCCTTAGTCAGCCCTAAGGAATTGGGCATAAGCCAATATAATGCATGTCCCCCTTGTCCTAACATCTAAGACACACCTGAGCATCTGCAGCAGCCCAGAATTACATCTTGTATCTAAGTCACGTTTAGCCCCCATCCTGCGTGGTCTGGCCCCTTTGGAGCTATGACTCAGTCTGAGGCAGCAGCACAGAGTCTGTAACCCCAAGAATGAAATTCAAGACAAGCACACCAGTCCTAGGCAATGATTGAAGAGCCCTTGATTTTGCTGGTTGTGTGTGCCTGTTTAAATCAGAGTGAGGTATTAAAATTTTAAAGCACAGTTCAGAGGAAAAGCTATTATTTGGTTCACTGTGAACTTGTTGCTATTGTGAATGTTTTATGAAAGGGTTAGAATCTGGGTTGTTAGTAGACTCATAATAGGAAGATTATCAGGACGTGATGGTGATTTGGCAGCTAATTTATGCTGGTGTAACTGCCCGGCATCTGTGTCTGCATATCTTTGAAATCCAAATGAGCTACATGGTCATCTTAATTGCTAAGAACATGAGGCTTCTTGCTTGGTTTTGGATACATAATATGTATGTCTAAGATCTATGTTTTAACTAAAAAGAGGCCAATTTCCTGTGGACGTTTGGGATGGGGTATTGTGATCGATAGTACAAAAATGGCATCTAGAGATAACATCAGAAAGCTAGAATATCAAACTTTCTTACATCATGCATGGAACATGCTGATATCCTGTTACAGCATGGTACCTCATTTTTGGCTTTACCTGGTTGCTGGGCATGTGGAAGAGAAATTAGCTGCTGTCAAGTATCAGTGACTCCTGTATACATGGTTGATAGTTGGAGACATTAAGATTTAATTTATGCTGTCGACCTCTAACTGGTAAACAGACCTCAGAAATCATTATCATAATATCCCTGTAATATTAACTCCCAAAGACATCTGACTTCTGACCACCGTTTTGTGGCTATTGTTGTGAAGATGCTTAGTACTTATGCTCCATTCATCCAACCAAATACACTACCACAATACTGTATCTGGAAGTAATTTGATTATTTTTTTAAAAAAACAAAAAAAACCCAGACATTTTATCTGGGTAAAATTCCATTAATTTGCATTAGTTTAGCTATACAAAAACCAGACACATTCTTCCTTTAGGGAATATACAAATTAATATTTATTATTATTATTATTTATTTTATTTTGTTTTTTGTGTGTCAATAAAAACACTGCACAGATATGTCAATTGCTCCCCGGAGTGGGCTGATGTCTGTGTTCTAATGAATGGTTATTTTTTTTGTCAGCAAGCGAAGGTTGAAACTGTACTAATGGATTCCAGTCTCTTTGTTTGTAGGAAGTGAAGCTCTTCTGAAAGTACGGTAGCTAGAGTTACTCTTCCTTTGCAACACAAAGCCCATATAGAGTTTCTGTACTGAAGGAAGTCTTCAACTGCGCATCACAATTGAACATAACTGGGTAAAATTCCATTAATTTGTGCCAGTTTAGCTATACAGACAAATACTGGTTAATTTCTTCTCACTCTTTATTTACTTCCAGAGAGATTGTGTGGTTGCCCTGTTGGTCCCAAGTGACAGAGAAGGAAACAAAGTAGTTTGAATTATATCTTTTATTGGACCAACTGCTGTTGGTGGAAATAAACAAGCTTTCTGGCCACACTGGACCCTTCCTCAGGCATGTAGTGTAGCCAGTCAAAATGACATTAAAAAGCAGAGGTTTAAACCAGGGCTGTTAAGGATGTGTAGAAGACAGACATAGGTTGGGGGTAATGGAGGAACAGCTAGGGTGAAATGAAATTGCATAAGAAAGGATCTGGGAATATAGAATCTACTTACGACAGGGTCTGCGAGTGGCAGAGAGGGAGACACAGCTAGGAATAATAATATAGAATATGAAGGAACTAGGTATATAAGGAGGCAGGAAAAAGTGGGGTTAGATAAGATAAGGTGGCTGGTGGGGGGTGGGTTATAGTGCCAGACAGACACCATTAAAAACAGAGCAGTTAAGGTTGTGTATATGTGTAGGAGATGCATGGGAGGGGGCAAGGGGAAACAGCTAGATAGAATTAAATCGCATAAGGATGGAACTGGGAACAAGTGACACAAGGTATTCTACCTATATGACAGAGTCTACATTATTTACTTATAATACAAAACCCCTTAGCCAGGCCTCTAGAATTCAGACCGTTCCTTATTCAGAATACTGTATGTCACGTGGCCCCCAACAATTCTCTCACACACTGTAACATAGTTCCAGTAGCATCCCTCCTATGCAGACGCCTCTTTAATCCAGAAAAAAGCACATCCCTCCAAAGTGCCCAGATAACGTGTAATGCCTAGGGTTTGTTGCTGGCCAAGAATCAAGCCTCCTTTACAGTGCTGAACGGGTATACAGTAAAAGGATGTTTTCAGCCCCCGAGAGCTCATAATCTAGATGTGACAGATGACTGGGCTAGTTGAGTCATTGCAGGATTAACACTCTTCTGCAGCCAGCACTCTGGTGCTCAGTTGGCTGACAGGTTTACACCTGAGGCTGTTGAGTCTAATTAGCCTGTTGGGCAGATGAGTGCCATAAGAAACATACAAGGCTAGAAGCAGGAGGCTGATGCAGCTGGTTAAACTCAACCAAAGACCATTCTCTATCATGACTCTGGGAGAAGAGCTGGTGAAGGAAGAGGGGACTTGGGTCTGAATGTTACCGATTGTGATCGTTTGTCTCTGTAAAACAAAGCATTGGGAATAAATCACTGACTGGGAAGAGCTTGTCTCTGAAGTGGCCTTTTTGCATCCCAGAGGGGTAGAGTGATGGAAATGATCTTGTGGAAATCACATACCTGAGGGAGGTGGCCTGTCACAGTAAATTACGACAGAAGATGCCAGGTGGAAGAGCTAAACAGATAGTGGGTATTGGGGGAGGCAAAGGGTGAGGTTTAAGCAGTAAAATGAACAAGCTTACAGTGCGGTAAGACAGGCTTGGCTCACCACCTGCCTAAACATTGCAACTCGGTTGAACTTTGAAGGCAAGTCTGAGGGAGGGCTATGAAGGAGAAGAGGGTGTCAATTTTTCCATTAAATCAAGTCATTCAGGCCCGCATTTTCCAATGTGTGCCCAGGGCCAGCCTTAGAATTTTGTGGGGCCCAGGGCAAAAATAAAATACAGGGCCCCCATGCTCCATTACGCCCCCCCTTTAACAATGGACAGTCTGGTGTTTTGTTTACATAACCAAAGAAGTGTCATAAGTTTTCACATACAAGCTTGCCCTCCCCCTCCCCCCAATCCCGCACACCCTTTGGTAGGGGGGATTCAGAGATCAGTGATTTACTGAAAGTGAGTGGAGGAGGGACATGGCCCTGCAGGAAGCAGTCACCCCAGGGGCTGGCAGTTGTGCCCCAAGAGAGGGCCCCACAAAAATAGCCCATCCTGGGACCTCAGGAGTGCTGGAACTGAGACTATTAGGACTGGGGCTGCGTTCTCACCTGTGGCGGTGGTGGCGGCAGCGGGAGGGGCGAGGGAGACATGGCAGAGGAGCCGGCGGCCGGGAAAAGAGCCGGTGTGAATGGGGATCTGCCGCAGCTTCTCTCCCGCATGTCAGGGTGCAAAATCCTGCCTTGACATGCGCGAGAGAAGCCGTGACAGATCACGGTTCGCACCGGTTCTTTTCCCGGCCGCTGGCTCCTCCATGCTGCCATGTGTCCCTCGCCCCTCCCGCTGCCGTCACCGCAGGTGAAAATGCAGCCTAGCTTTCTGGTGGGGCACCCTCTGACCACGGGGCCTGGGCCAGGGCCCCTACTAGCTTTGCTTATGGTTGTCCCTACATGTGTCCTTAACTCTGGTGCCTGGTTTTCAGAGGAGCTTCAAGAAATAGGATCAGCTTTTTTGAGTAGCACTACTGTAGCTTCAGTGGAGCTACGCTTACTGGTTTACACCAGTTGGGGATCTGGGCCATTGATTCACTTTTGTGAAATACTATTGATCCAAATTCTGACCTTTTGGAGAGGCTTCTCTACTGTCTTGCTGCATCTCTCTCTCTCTCTCTCTGTCTCTTTTTCATAATGGATACTGCTCTAATCTGCCTGGACACAGACTAACAGCTCCTTCCCTAAAGGGTCAAATATCATGTCTATATTTACATTCATTACCACCATGCCTGCAAAAAAATAAATTCCAAACTTCTGAAGTTAAATTTGAAGGTCTAAAATATGGATGTGTTCATTCCTAAAATATTAGGAAATGTCTAAGGCAGGGATTCTCAACTTGGTGCATGGGAGCACCAAAGTGCTTGGGCAGTGGGTGAAAGTGCTCCCCAAACTCCATTTACACAAATTAGGTAGTCACTTACATCACTCCAGTGCTCATGAATGGAAAAAGGTTGAGAACCCCTGGTCTAAAGGCTGAACGGGCATTGTATACAAGGGAAGGTATTACCTGTCTGCTAGCTTTATTTGAGATTGAAGACTGTTGAGCCCATATCACTGGTTCAGTAAAGGCTCGGGCTGAATCCAGGAAATGAATTGTACCTTAATTTCAAGCATTTAAGGTATGAAAGGAATAATCCCAGGAGACTTTATTGAATACTTTCTGAGAGTCTAAGATGAAATCAAAAGTTTATTGTCTAGCCATAGGCTTTTACATATAGTAATACAACATAATACATTTTGCCAGAATTAAAATTAAATATGGAATCGAGAGAATCTAAGATGGAAATTAGTTTTCTGTGTTCCATTGGTAAAAGGGTATATAGTCTCCTGATGTTACTAGTAGCAGCATGACTGTGGATAAACCTTGTTATGTCTGCATGAGTTAAAATCCCGAGTCTGCATCACAAACTGGTAGCATAGACGCTGTTTCTGTGCTAGCACTCCACAGGAATCAGGCCTCAAATCAGTGTGTTGCAAGGTGGCTTGTGTGGTGCATGTCCCTCCCAAAGCGGCTATACCCACTTCAAGGTGCTTGGCCCTTGGACTGTTATTGAGCCTCCCAGGGGACATTGGCAAAGCAGGCGGTAAAGCCCTACTGAAACGCCCAGACCCTGTGGACTGGGAGGTAGATTCAGGGGCCAGGCTGGTCCACACCTGAACCCGGAGAAGGGTGAGGACTTCGGTGTGAAGGGACCTACATGCCCATAAAAGACCCATTGAGTAAGAACTTGAGGTTAAAGCCGTTGGAGGGGCTAAGGGGGCCTGCATGCCCAGAACTGGTGATGGTATTGTAAATAAACTGACTCGCATAATGGCTTCAGGATATGACGTAAATGCAACAGACTTATCAAGCCTCATGGCACCAGGCTCTTTTGGGGAGGCTGGTCCATTGGTGGGTTACAGCTTTCCAGTAGCGGGGAGTAGTTTGGTAGGACTCAGCTCCAAAGTGGACCCTGCAGAGGCATACACGCTTATACAGTGACCCTACGGTACCAGGGCAGCAGTTATTTTCACTCACTCCTGAGGGAGCTACCCTTTCGGGTTATCTGTAGGTTACGTGACCTACTGGCGGCCCATCCAGCTGTAAGGAGTCTATCGCCCTCTGTGATGACAGTTACAATGATGACAAGAGTTCGAGGAATCACTGGGGAAGAGAGTTGTATCCACTGGCCACTGTATCGCCCTTGTCTTTCTGTGTGAAGATGGCCAAGATGTCTATGGAGTACAGCAAAGTTCTTTGAGTGCAGGAGTGAGCGACTGGTTCGGCTATTCAGACAGAGACTCCCAACACAGCCGGGATTGACACATTTCCCCCATACCATTTACTTCGTGCACTCATGGGAAACCCAAATACCATGACTCGCATTGCTTTGGTGAGGTCTTTAACTTGGTCTACTAGGGGAGAGTACTTTGCCATCTGTAGGACGCTTGACTTGTACTCATAGTGAACCATGACATCGACTACCAGAACTGTTATGTCATTAACGAAGATGAGGTCAGACTTACGGAGCTTGCCCTTGGAGTTACGGAAGTGTGGTTCTTGGTAAATTTGCCATTTAAGCATTTTAACCTCCTAAGCAAGGAGGTTGCAAAGTTTGTTATAATGGCAAATGCGGGCATTCAGTACCACTACACACTCTCCCAGTTTGTGGGAGCAGGTCTTGGCACTGCAGTGCCTACAAGTAGTCCAGCCTTTCCTCTACCCAGATATTCTCTGGTGGGATATATGTTCACCCTCTTTTTTAAAGCAATGATATACTGCTTCTTGGAGAAGCCATGGTGAATCTTTGCCATGGCATGGAAGGGCGGTCCAGTCATTAAACTCCACATCCCTCTAGGTCAAAGCGATGGGAAAGACCTTTTTAGGAGCTGGACATTCCCAATAATTTAGTGGCTTAGCAGGTTCCTTTGAGGAACTAGGTTTATAGATCATCCGAGGGAAAGACAGGGTTGTATCTGTCTGTCAGGTTATTTATTTATTTGTTTATTTTATACATTTTCCCCCGTCCCCTCCTGCCTCTGGCAGCTTGGGGCAGCGAAAAACACAGATATAAATATAATAAAATGTCATAAAATACAGTGTCTAAACCAGAATAAAACAAAAATCAGTAAAACAACCAGAGAGTGTGCAAAAGAAAACGGAACCCTCCCACCTCCCCAAACCACACCCTACCCATTGTCCCCACCAAACACCTGGTAGAAGAACCACATTTTGCATTGACGCCAGAAGGCAAAGAGATCCGAGTTGAGGTGAATCCCCATCAGGAGTGCAACTGCTGAGAACACCCACTTGTCGGTCACCACCCGTCTATAGCGTGGCACCTCAAAGAAGGCGCCCCCCTGCCAACCACAGGAGCTGCCAAGGAAGTGAGGTCGTCCTTCAGATAGCTAGGGCCATTTAAGGTTTTATAGGTCAAAACCAGTACCTTGATTTGAGCCCGGAAGACTTATAGGCAGCCAATGCAGAGATTGGCGCACCAGTGAAATACGCTTCCGTTGACCCGTCCCAGTAAGCAGATGGGCTGCTGCATTCTGCACCAGCTGAAGCTTTCGGACTGTCACCACAGGAGCCCTATGTAGACTGCATTATAGTAGTCCAGCCTCGAGATGAAGAATGCATGGATGACAGTGGCAAGATCAGAGTCCAAGACATATGGATGGAGCCATCTCACCAGATGTAACTGGCAGAAGGCACCCCTAGTCACAGATGACACCTGGAAATCCAGGTGCAGCTATGGATTCAGGACCACCCCCAGGCTCCGAACCTGAGATGCCAATACAGGGAAAACCCCATCAGTGATGGATAACCCACCCTCACCCACATCACTGGCCCGGCCAACGAGTATCACCTCGATCTTATCAGGATTCAGCTTCAATCGGCTAGTCCTCATCCAGTCCCCTACTGCAGCCAGACACTGGGAGAGCACCGAGACTGCAGGGCCTGGGTCAGATGAAAAAGAGAGGTACAATTGAGTATCATCAGCACAGTGAAGACAGTGTACCCCCCATCTGCGCACAACCTCCCCCAGTGGTTGCATGTACACATTGATCAAGAGGGGGGACAAAATAGAACACTGCGGAACCCCACACTGGAGGCCCCTGGGGGAAAATGAACATTCCCCCAGGACTACCTGCTGAGATCTGTTCTCTAGGAAGGAATGGAACCACTGCAGTACTGTCCCGTCCACCCCAGCAAGGTCCTGCAGGCGGATCACCAACACCTCATGGTTCACTGTATCAAAAGCCTCTGACAGGTCAAGCAGAACCAGCAGGATCGAATGACCCTTATCCAGCTTCACCCGCAGATCGTCAACCAAGGCCACAAGTGCAGTCTCTGTGCCATAGCCTGGACGGAAGCCTGACTGAGAGGGGTCCAGGAAACTGATGCAGTCGAGATGCGCCTGCAACTGATGGCCCACCACCCACTCAATAATCTACCGTAAAAAGGGGAGACAGACTGTTACCTTTCTTGCTTCCCTTTGCCAGCCATAGCTTCTTGAACTCCTTCTTAAGCTGCTGGCAAATACAGTGCTCTGGACTGCGAAATTGGTTGAGTTGGCTATCATATGCGCAACCTCCTGACCTGTATGGATGGTATTAATCTCTCTAGTCTAGTCATTCCCAGACCTCCGTCATGAGGCCAGGAGTAAAGCAGACTGTGACAGTGACCTCAATCCTCCTTGGGATGAATCCTTGGTGAATTTAGCTCTGGGCCCTCCACAGTTCTCTGAGGCATATAGCACAGTTAACAATGGCTCAAGATTTAGTCCTCAAAGTTCAATGTATTTGGTTTCCCCAAATTACGCCAACTTAGTGTTTTGGGGTTCTGGCCTCCTCCTCCCCTACAGTCAGCCCAGTCCACCAGTTAGGGTGTCTCCCACTAACAGTGTGGGTCCCCAGTTCATGACATAAACATAAGCCCCTTTGGGTACAAACAATACACGGATAGACCTCGCTGGAGTTCTGTGTGATCTTCAATCCCTTTGGCTCTTTGGTGGATCCTTGCTGCTGCTCTGTTTGCAGCTGCTTTGCAATGGATCCTGCTTTAAGCTGCACAGGGTGCAGCTCTCTTCCTCTCCTTAGGTTCCTGCTCTCATCTACTCCAGGCTCCAGCCTGCCTCTTTCCATTGCCTCACTGCCCAACTGAACCAATCTCACACCCAATGAACCCCACCTTGTTTTATAGCTCAGGTGCCTCCACAGGTGTTTCCCATGAAGCACTGTCCTCCACTGGCACCGCACCTGTATTCATTAGCTCAGCCATGGATGTGGTCCTTGCTCTGTGGCAGCATTTGCACTGCCTGCGCCAAACACCCTGCCTCACAGGCTATGTCACATGTTTGCAGGCAGATGCAGCCATTCCTTGACCGCCCTCCTGATCTTGTTATCAAGGGACGAGAGCAAGGTTTTGTTTCAGTCGGCATGGTCTGCTAGATGAACAATTTGGGAGACGGCAAAAACATTCAGTATTTTGATTTTCTGGGATGGCTTGAGAGGGGCCCTTTGTATCCTCTCTAGCCAGGTATCAAGCTTGTCAGAAAGCACTTGTTTGGCAAAGCAGTTGTTCACTGTGTATGAGTCATGAGTTGGTTTGAAGAAGAATCCATGGCGCTTCTTCACTTGTACCTTCAGGCCCAGGAGCCTGCAAGAGGCTTCCAGAATTCTGATCTTCATCTTCATGTCCTCCCAGGATGGAATCACTGAGCAGGACCAGATCATCAGCAAATGCCATAGCAGAAATGTTATGCTGCTCAAAGGAGAAGCCATGCCCATTGGTGTTGAGAGCAGCGATCAGTGGGTCCAACGCAAGATTAAAAATGGAGAGGTGACATGGATCCCCGTTGCTTAACACTGACTTTGATATTGATGGGTGCTGTCCGACCTCAGCCTACTTCCATATGAGTTCTCATGGACTCGTAGGAGTCTTTGATAAGATTAATCATGTACGGATCAATGCTACGTTTTCCTCAGTACCCACAAGATGTGTTTATGGGAGACTGAATCAAAGACTTTGGCAATATCAATGAATATGACTCCTAGCAGCGTGTGTTGTTTCTTGGCATGCTTTACGATGATCTGTAAAGTCTTGAGGTTTTCAGAGCAACCAGAAAACCTCTCTGTTGCCCATTGAGTGGGCAAGTTTTAGCCAGCCTGTTCGTCAGTATGTGAGAAAAAAGTCTTAGCACCATTGGTCCTATGTTGAGGGGACACCAGTTGCCAATATCATTCATTTATTCAGGATCCAATCATTTGGGAATGAATCAACCGTCCTTAATGGCAACAGGTGTCATACCTGTGATCAGCCATATGTTGAATAAGCCTGCCGTCTCAAAGCCATTGAGATCCACAAGGGCAGTGTCCTTCAGACTGATCAAATCTGGGCCAGGAGTAGAATCTCTGTCTCCTTGATGGTCTTGATAACTTCCTTACCTGAAATTAGTCCGAAAGCAGGTAGTGTCAGCAGCACCCTCATAGTGCTTAGGGTTCAAACTGAACCAAACCAGCAAATGAAGTTTTACTTTCAAACTTTTCCCTATACACGCATTCAACTTCATCCAGTGGGATCTGGCACTGGAGGCAGTCAGTGCCATCTAGAATTAGAGAAGCAAGCTTCACCGTATCTATCTCAAACAGATTCTGGCATTGTCTGTAAGGTCCCTTGCAGCTTGCTCGCTTCTGCTTCCATTTTTGGTTCCCCTTTGTGTAGAACGCTCTACTTGCCTATTGTGGAATTTAGGTGGGTCGACGGATTCCATGAGGAAGGGGTTGGCTAGCCAGTATCTATTGTTCATTGTGAACCATTGGGTGAGACACTCTCTTGTGCTGGGATAGACAACTCGGTTACTGAATACCCTGCCGCAGACTTCACAGTTCCAGCTGCCCTCTAGATCTTGAGAGGTCTTTCCTTTGCATTTAGGAGCATAGATAAGAATTCTGTGTACTCTCTTATCTGTGCATCCACATTTGGAGCACTGATATTGCACCTCCTTGTGTTTGTGATGCCCTTTGAGATGTGTGCTCAGAACCGTTGGGTTTCCCTGCATGGTCCCTGCAGACAGGGCATATGGGATCCAGAGCAGGTATCTGAATCAAGAACACACCCTGCCCCTATGACTCTCCTCCCCCTTCTATTTCAGGAACAGGAGGGGGATCCTTTGGTGTATGGCAGCTCACACTGGGCCGGTCTATTTCAGTAGTTAAATCGAGTCCAGTTTCAATGGGTGGGGTTGCTGGCACGCAAGGCTCAGTAGAGGTGTGGGGCCACGCAACCTCAGCAAACACTGAGCTGAAAAAGACCATGTTGGGAAGCGGGGCACCATCGACCACCAGAGACATGTGCTCTGTGATACACGGCCAGGTGGCGCTGTCAGTGCAAGCTGTCCATGAGGGGTCCTCATAGGACTGAAGCTCACCTGCGGTTGCGACAGGCTATAGAGATCCCCAGATGGAACACACCTCACCTGCCTCATCAGGGCACTCGGTCTGAGTCACCACTGATACCAGTCTGAGCGCATACCAAAAGATACCCTCACCCAAAGCACCAGCCATTACAGCCAGTTGTCCCACTGCTACGTGGCAGGAGCGATAGCACAGGCAGACTGCCGTTGCCAAACCTTGGTTTTCGCTTAATGATACTACCCGCTAACCAGTGTTCGCTAACTGATAGCGCTTCGTGATTCTGTCGACTAACCAGCATCACTAGTTGACAGCGCTTAGTGATACTACCAGCTAACCAGCATCATAAACTGATAGGGCAGGAATCTATTGAAGCTGATACAGGGCTTTTATTGGTTCACCACCCAAAAGGGAGGCTTATCCACTGGAACCACGGGGAGGTCACAATCACCTGTGTTGCTCAGTAACCTTACTCTCTAAGCTAGCCAATCGCATAAGATAGTCATGGTTACTCCTGCCAGGGCTTAACAGGGCTACTGCCACTCTTTGCTTGGGCTCTCAGGTTCTGTGCAGGCCCTCCCTGTGCAGGTTCAGACATGCCCCCATTCATTCCATTGGTGTCTTGAAGGCGAACAACAATCTATTTCCTGTTTCTGGCCCTGCTGTGCTCCTGTTTTTCCAGCCTTGCTTCCCCCCTTTGTCCTAGCTTCCCCGGCCTTGCCTGCGACCCCCCTAGGCTAGTCTTCCTGCCCCAACTTCCAGCCCTTTTCTCCTAGCCTGGCCCCAATCCTGACTCTGTGCCCCAACCCAGACATCCACTCATGTCCTGGATGCTCACACCCCATGTCCTTTACAATGCCAAATTGATACCTGGGTCATTTAGCATAGGCTCTGGGCTTTTGGCAGAAAATAATGCTAAGGTTGAAACTATTTTGCATTTAACAATTAAATAGGTGTATAGGGTGCATCTTGTTCTGAGTCTTTGTTTCTTTTTGTGTGGAATGACTGGTGTGTCTTCCTTAGAATCTCTTGTGACTCTTGAGTGTAAAAATAATTGCTTTAAATTGGGGGTGGGGAAGGTAGGTTAGAGAATGATTTGTCGATATTAATGCAGCGCCTGTTAGGACCTGCGGCTTGTCTTGTCTGGAGCTGTTTGATTGCACTGGAAATTTCCTCTAAAAGATTTTATTCTAAATGGAGATAAAGCTGCCCCTCTAGCATGGATAATGTCAAACGGACTGGGGATTTCTAAATGTTTTCTGGGGCTGGACCGCTTCATGCTGGTGTGTATGATTAAATGGCAGAGAGTTTGCACCATTCCTTTAATGAATTCTGGATTCTGACTGGAGGGCTGTGAGCCTGGCTCTCATTTAAACAAAAGCATCCGTAGTGGAATAATTTTTGTTGAAATGTCAAATGGGACATTTTGAGTCTTCCTCAATCTATGCTGAGCATTTCCAGACACAGCCACCCAGCCACCAGTAACCCTGTCACACAGAGCTTCAGGTCTACTTAGCAAGGCCTGGGCTTTTTCCTCCACGTGGGATCCTGGTGCTAAGCCAGGCAACCCTGCCCCACTTCTGCATATGGCCCCACTGGCATCAATCCTTGTACGCAGGCCCACGTGCGGACACACACACAGCGTAGAGCTGATGTGAAAGTGGCTGTTCCTGAATTGACATGAAGTTTCATCGTTTTGGGAACCGTGCTGAACTTTCATGCTGTTTTTTTTACATTTGGGATTCTTTTCACCCATTTAACCTTTCGGTATTTCTGTTGGCAAATTTCCAACACTTTTGGCATTTTGATTACACTTTTTTTGGGTCAGTTTTGTCATTGCTATTCCCACTTGTAAAAATGCCGAACAGAAATAGAGTGAATGAGCATTCCCAAGTCGTTGTGAAAGTGGTGAATGAATGGGCTGTCTTTGACAAAAACAGCATTCTCCGTGAATCTTTGTTTCAGCTATGTTTCCCCAGTGCACATTGACATGATGCTGTGACCGGATGGCTCACATTGTAAATGCTGATGATGAACCCACAAGGGTCTGGGCCATGCCAGAAAGGGGCGGGGGCAAAGGTGTTGATGTAACCCCACCCCTTGCAGAGCATCATGATGTCACAGTGCTCCAAGAGGGTGGAGCCATGCCAAAAAGGAAAGTCCCCTATGGCTTCTCCTTCTGCCGCCCCTGGAAACTCTGATTCTCTGGGTTAGCCGTGCACTCCCCTGGCTGACCTGGAGAAATTGGAGCTTTCCCTAGAACCTAGAGACTCTGGATCAAAACCTAGAGTGTTTGGGTGAAACCCAGTGGGGTGGCAGCCCTAGCTGATGCAGGTTGACCTACTCTCTGCTGCTGCTGATGCCACAATGTGGTTTCCATTTTGAATGCATTTTCAGACACCAGAGGGAATTGGTGCACTGGGGTGCAGTGCCATTGGTTCTTCCCTAAACTTACATCCCTTGCCAGATTCAAAGAACTTATTTCCCTTAAAATAACATTAAAAAATTAAATGTTCCTTTCTTATTGAGAAGAAGATCTAATTTCTTTTTTTGTTTGAGAGATTGTATGTAGAAATTTTCATTCTTACTGTGTTCACAGTAGTTTTCATAAAGTGGGATGTTAAAATGCCGGCATGGGGTGTAGAACTGTGGAGAACTGAAATCCACAGGAGAGCTTACATGTGGGAAGGGAAACCTTTTCTTTCCCTGGGGCCACTTTGAAAATGAGTATAAGCTCCGAAGGCTCCCTTATCTTTGTATGCACGCCCTCATCTCTGCTTCCTTACCCTGAGCACAGTTTTCCAGTGCCTGGAGGTTGGAACTGGATCCAGGAACTGGAAAGGGGCCCCACAAAATCTAGCTGTGGACTGCATATGGCCCCCGTGCCTGATGTTCCCCGGTCTTCATTTACATTGACAAGCTCTATGCCTGGTGGTGGGTCGCATTTGTAGGGTTGGGCTTTTTGTGTTTTTTTCTTGGCTTGTTGGAAGGAGGTGTGGAAGGGAGTCAACCTTTGTGTAAGATAAAAGAATCCCCATCACTTAAAAACAAAACAAAAGAAAAATAAATAAAACATATGGGCCAATTCTGGCTGCAGCCCCTCTATCCTGCTTGAGCAGGACATGGGTACTGTAGTTACACCATAGAGAGCTAGGGAAGATCTCTCCTAGTACAGGTAGAGCATACAAATAACCCTGGGCATCTCATATGCTGAGACTGATTCAAGCCTGTACCTGGGTTGGCTAGTGCTCAGTTCTGGGGGTAATCCCTGTTAGTTCTACTGTGGTGTTTGTCCATAACCTTGGAATAAATTTCCTGTACCATGTGCATTGATAATACCATCTCAGCTGATGCTACAACTTCTCAGCTTTATGAGGGTCATTCATTCCTAGATTTAAATGGTACGTTCTTTGGAAGAGGGATTGTCCTTTTTGTCATGAGTCTCTTTCCCAGTACAATGGGGTTCTGCTACTACCAAAGTAATAGTCAGAGACCTGTGTGTACTGCCTTGGTGGCAATGGGGGAAACTCAGTGAACACGAGCCCCTGGTAGTAGTGTCCAAGTCTTGGGGTTAGGACAAGAGGGCTAGGGTCACCCTTCTGTGCCCTTGAACTGGCAAGGGACAGGACTGCTCCAACAGGGGTGATGGAGCCCTTTAAAAAGTGAGAGGGCCAAAGTCCACAGACCCACTTCTTAAGTACTGCTCCTGATAGTGAAAGTGAGGGGGCCACTGTCCTTTGCCTTGCTTGCCCTGGCATTGCGAGTTCCAGCTACATTTTTCACCACCTGTGCTCCAACCATCTGCCAGCCCTGAGAGAGGGGAGTTAAGAAGGTTTGGCTACATTCAGCTCCTACCACACCAGAATTCTCTGTGAACTTATGGGGATCCCTCCCCCAAGGCAGGTCAACATTATTAGATCCGGTATCCAGATCAGAGTCAGACAAGCATTTCATCCCATGCCCCTCTGCCTCATCTGCTTTATTTTCTCTCTTGGGTTTGAGAATATGTTCACACTCATCTTCCACACTTGTACTACCTGTCTTACCTGCTTAAACCAGGCCTGTCAGCTGCTGCCACTACCTCAGTGCCAGGCGTAGTAGAGATCTTTCCCATCTGAGTTTGGTTGCTATGGTTACATGCAATCTGCTGTGTTTGGGGTTTCCAAGAGCCAGGAAGGATGGGGCTTTTGCTGCATTTAGGTATACATCATCTCTCCCGTACACGGAACTCCTTCCCCTCCTCCTCGCTGAAACAATGCTCAGTGATTGGGTGAGATCCCCCTCAAGGCTGTCACAAGGATTACCTCTCACTTAAGTCATCAGAATGGGGCTTGGAATTAGTTTGCATAGGTCCTGTAAATTTCACTTTGCTTTTTAATTTGTAGCTTGACAGCAGTTGCTGATCTATGCTACTGTTACGGAACCATTTTGGGGCAGCTGTTACTTTGCATGGTTTCACTGCAAAGGGAACAATAAGGTCTCTGACTTATATTGCTGAAATAGCCACTGATCCATAGTATGACCTTGGACATGTTGCTTAACCTCCCTGTTGCTCAGTTACCCTATCTTAGAATGAGAATTATAGTATTCCCCTGACCATCAAATGTTTTGTAAAGGATTAGATATACAGATGAAAAGGGTTATGGAAGTTCTTTACATTATTATTCTCCAAGGACAGAGAATGATGGGGAGTGCACCTGTGTTGTTAACTCACTTCCAGGAGCTCCACAATTGGGTTTTAGCATTTTGGAATACATGAGTATTTTTCATTTGCAACGGCCTGTACCTGACAGGTCACTTAAGGCTTTAATTTGTGGTCTCTCTATTTTATTGCAGACATTAATGAGCTTCGCACGGCTTTGCCAGAACAGAAGCATTGCAATCTGAATTGAACATGAATTGCTTTCCTTTGGCCCATTGCCATTTGTTCCAGTATTTGAATATGACATGCTCTCTGTCTCTCTCTTCTGTGTTTGTGCCTGTGTTGGTGTGTGTTGGGGGCGGATGATGGTGTATGCTGAGGAGAGGAGTGAAGTAGGGGTGGGGTTTCTGTCTCTTTTTTTTCACAGCCAGTGACGTGAGCAGTGCCTGTAACAATCAGACTGGCTCACAACAGTGTAGTTGAAGATGCTGGGAGAAAGAGCCTGGTGCATTTTGAGCAAACACTGATTGCTACAGCCTGAGCTCCCCAGAGATTTCTCTCCAGCTAAAGAACTCTGAAGAGATTTGAGGAAGGGCTGTAATTTCTCCTCTCTTTTCCCCCTGTACCCCGTACTTTCACTGGTGGAAATGATTGGAGTTAATAGTGTTCAGAGCACCAGCAAGGTCCGGGTGAGAGCTACAGGTTCAGTGAAATACGCACGAGAGGAGACACTTTGGCGGCAGTCCCACCGGTCAAAGTCTATGAAAATCTCCAACTCCTCTGAGTTTTATGCTAAAGACGCCAAGGTAAAAAAAAAATCCACTGTCTCTGTGAGCTGCTTAGTAGGATAGAATGAGAGAGAGCCTTGTACTAATAGCAGTTTGTGAGCACTGAAGGCATTTCATAACTCGTGAAGACAGGCTGGGAAAGAGACCCAGACTAAAGGTAAAGTGTCGGGGAGATCGACATTTAGAGGAAGCTTGTCATGAAGCTTGATGCAACAACAGACCCTGGAAACTTGCTAGCCGAAATGCTAATCAGTGCTCTGCTGCCAGGAAATCTAGCTGCATTTGAAATTTTACTTCTGGGGAATGACTTCGGTGGATTTTGATGCCTTTTCTTGCCCTCTTTATATGGCTGTGTTCTTGTGTATGTGTGGGAGTTGCATGATTCGGGCAATTTATACTGCATGGTTAATTATTGCCCCAGATATTATTAACAGACCTGTGTGTGTGCGCGTGTAGGAATGATTGCTGCTGTTTGTTATGTGACCTGGCTGCATGCCATCATATACTGAGCTGAGTATAACCAACTGCTTTAGCAGTCCTGTCTAGTAAGCTTTAAACCATCATATCGCGCTTGCTTCTGCTCGTGTAGAAAAATTATATAGGCAAATATATCGCACGTAGTGTGGTCTCCTGCCTTGTTCCATCACTGTGTACCTTAGTCAGATCACTTAACATCCTGCAGGATCAAGTCCTGTATGAGCAAGGTGCTTGAAACAATGGCCAAATTCCCCTCTCCCCCACTGCATCCTCCCACTGCAAAGTGATTAACATGCAGTTAGTGTATGGGAGTTTGGAGGTGTGATAGCTGTTTAGGAAGGAATGCTAAAAGAAATCCCCCAAATTAAACTGGAATATTTTTGAGGCAGCATCAGAATGCATCAAGCCATGGTTTGTATGTCCATCCAGCATGCAACCATGCATATACATGTGCTTCATTCTGAGGCTTCGTTCTGAGGCCATTCCAAATTTGTGTGTGTATAATAATAATAATAATTAATAAATGTTTATTTCACGTGGCCAATAGCCATTGCAAACAAATACCAATAGTTATACTTGTAAAATACAAACCAATCCGTAACAAATACAAATACTTATAAAAGGGGGGGGAGTAGTTAATAAACCATTCCAATAATATAACAGGATAAATTCATACAATAGCTGATATAAAACATATCAGAAGGACAGGCCTAGCCATATACCATAAACTAGATAAAACTGCTGATGATATCATTGGAGAAGTTCAGGTTCAGTGGGGAGTTCCAGAGGAATGCTGCGAGAGGAAGCATTGGCACGCTGCACAGATATTGTTTGCTTCATGCAGAGGATCCACTCGCAGTGCACAGAGAAACCCAGCATTGCTAACTGATACTGTAGCCAAGCAAACTTTCTGCACTGTTGAATTTACTCAAGATTAGCTTCAGCAATCACAGTTTTGATAGAAGATATTTATTTAAAATAACTGGGGCATGGCATGGCATGGCTATGGTTGGTTAAGTGCAATAACATGAGGCTGGGAGTGTTGCTAGCATAGTCCCTCCTACTCCAGCAGTAAAGGCTAGATCTTGTTAACCTTCCATGATCCTAATCCTGAAATAACTTGCATGTGTAACTATGCATGTGAATTATCGCACTGATTTCAGTGGAACTAATCATGTGCATCAACGTAACTCCTGGCATGAGTGTATTAAGGATGAAGGTTCACAGTTTGGTGGATGGAGCAATGGATTGGGAGTCAGGAGACTGTATTCTTGGTACTGTCACTGACCTACTACATGACCTTGAGCAAGTCATTTCACTTCTCTGTGCCGGTTTCCCTCCCATCCTGTATCATTTCTATTTAGACTGCAAACTATTCCAGGCAGGGATGTTCTCTCACTTTGTGTTTGTATAGCACTTAGAACAACATGGTCTCAGTCTTGACTGAAGTCTTTAGGTGCTACTGCAAGAAATATTCTAATACTGTATGGTGCTCCCATGGATATTAATAGGGACTGTGTATATGGAGGAGTTGCAGGAAGGGAGTGGGAAAATTACAGGTGTGAACTGGTTAAATGAACTAGGAAATGAAGCTGTCGTTATTGAACTCATTTTTTTTGTTTAAAAATGTATTTTGTTGTCTTCATTACCATTGTTTTATTTACATAGCATCCCAAAGTGTGCTGGCTACTTTAAAATGTGCCTCCACCCTCAAACTCTCCCTTTGCAGTCAAAATAGAATTAATATGGATAAAGGGGATATATAATACTCATCCACTTTATTTTAAAATTTGCTTATGCCTATCTTTTTGTTAGCATAACAGGCAGCATCAGAATGCATACTTAAGGGCCCCAGTCTTAGTTAGGGCTTCTAGGGTTTACTCTGATAAGAAATAATTTCTTTTTATTGTTCTTTACTTTGACTATAACTTATTTCCCCTTTTGGTGTAGTCTGGGGTTATTTTCCTGTATTCCCTACCTGTGACATAGGGCACAGCACACAATTAGGAAATGAACAATCAAAGAGCTAGGTCCATGCCTGCCACAGTGGGCTTGGGTGTGACTAAAGTTGTGTGTAGTCCAGTGACACTCAATGTTCATTTGCACCACTCCCTTTAAGAGCAGTTAGTGGCCCAAACCCCTATTCTGAGCATTGCTTGAGTGAAATCTTCACCACTTCTTGTACTCCTTGAGGATCCCTTGTTTTCTGCCACCTAGTGCAAACAATTTGCTTGGCCAGGACCTGACTCTATCTAATAGCAATGATGTTGTGTGATTTGAGTAACACAAAGCAAACTTTGGTCCCCTCTGCATCTCTTCCTGTTTGTTAATTCGTACCACCAAGTGACCACAAAGGTGTGGCTAGAGAATCCTAGAGCAGCAACTCCCTCGTCCCCTTCATTTTTCCAGAATGTTGCATTGAGGGATATCACAAGGGCATTTCACCGTGTCTTTGCATTGTGGGCAATACCACAGCAATGTAGAGAGAGGGAAAGACCAGGGAAATGCAAGGAAATCAGCAGTCACATGAATCCTGTGGGGCAAGACAAACACAGATTGAGGAATGTGGGGGTCACTTTGCCAGTGTGGGGAAGATATTATGAAGGAGCCCCCAGTCCTGACTCAGGAGCCACAGGAGTTGTCAATATCAGTATAGATAGAACAGTTTTGGTTAAATGAGGACAGACTGAAGCTGTGATTGGAAATAAACTGTTCAAATACAGTATTCATAACTTCAGTGTGTCCCTGGCTGGGCTGGCACTGCTGCAGCTGAGTGTCCTGTATCTGTCTCAAATTTGCCTCTGTCTGCTTCCTCCTTATAGCTGCAATGAGCTTCAGGTCATATACCCTGAAGAACCATTTGCAGGTCAGAAGCTGCAGTGTGTGTATCTCTATTCCGTTAGCAAAAGGCAATAAATTTGGCTTCCCTAATACTTTACCCTTTTATACCCCTTTCACATCAAGATCTCATGTTGTTTCACCTAAGGGAACGGTATATTTTCATTTCACAGCCAGAGTAAACAAGGTACCATAATCAAAATGGCTTGCCCAACGTCACACACTGAGTCAGTGGTAGAGCGGGGGACAATATCAAGTTGTCCTGACTCCCACTCACCCACTTTAAAAACACCAGACAGCACACACGCGCGCGCACACACACACACACACACACACACACACACACACACACACACGTGTGCACGCACACAAGCGCGCACACATACACGCACACACTCCAAAGTGTAGGCTCGAGATAGCTAACCAGATGACTTGAACAGCTACAGCTGCAGGTTTCAGACTATCCAGGCAGCTAGAACACATGTGGGAGTGGTACCGTGGGCTTAGGTATCTTTTTCACTTGGGAGACTTGGGTTCAAATTGGGTTAAGTGGCATGTGGATTATGCTTCATGCACTCAAAAAAAGTAATTGATCCAAGGTGACAGGCAGTCTCATCTGAAGAGAGAACCAGAAAGTTAAAGTTTCATTTACACAGTCCTCTCCCCTGCAGCAAAGGTGAGATGCTGACATGTATCACAGCTCATGCTGGCTTTCCAAGTGTGTGTGTGTGTGTGTGTATATGTGTATATGTGTAAAAACAGTTACAGTGCAGACAAGCCTGTACTGATCAACCTTGTGCTCCATATTGGCTTCCCCCACTGGATGGGGAGAGTTGTGTGAATATGCCCTACATGTATTGCAGTTCAGGATCAAACAGTGAACCATTTACATCTGTCCTGCTTGAAAATGGGCACCAACAATAAAACATACAAAATAACTTTATGCTTTGCTCTTGGTACTATATTCTGCAGCATCTCTCTTAATTTCTCTTTAAAGCTAGATAATCTGCATTATTCCAACTAGCAGTCTAACCAGTGTGGCCTAGTTGATAAAGTGTTGGACTTGGACCTGGGAGACCAGGCTTCAGATCTTAGCCATGAATTCACTGGATGACCTTGGGCAAGTCACTGTGTCTCAGCCTCAGTTCCCCGTCTGTAAAATTGCAATAATGGTGATAACTAACAACCTCACAGGGTTGTTGTGAGGGTGACCTACATTGTAAAGTACTCTGAACTCTGAAAAGTGCTATATAAATTATATATACTAATAACAACAGTGCTGTACTCTCCCTTTAACTGTAATGTTAAGGAATGTTTATACAATAGCAGAATGAATCTTTGGAGCTAGCCTGATGTATCCAGATTGCAAAATTAAGATTCACCTGTACAGTTTTATGATCTCAGCAGCAATGAGCTACGGTAGGCTTCCGTTTTCTAATAATGCTGGAGATGGAATTGTTTCCAAGCTTAGAGAAGAAGCTTTTCAAAAATATTCTTCCTCACTTGGGGCAACACATTCAGAATTCCCTGGGCAAAATATTCTGTACCTTTCTAACAAAAAGTATCAATCCCCAAGTCTTCCCACTCACTCAAACCATAAAAAGCTACCCATTCCATATGCCTTCCACTCCTAAGACCATCAGCAATTTTGCTACCTCCTCCCCAGAACCTTCTGTGCCTCCCCACTTGGAGGCGTCACTGGGTTACCTCTCACACTGACTATGCAGCAGCGGGAAGGCCCTGAGCCTGGGCAGGGAACATGTGTAGTCAGGTACCTAGGATGCTGGGGTGAGAGGCTGCCATTTGAAAGTCAGTATCCCAAGCAGGGCATATGGCTCGCAGAGTCCTAGCCTGTATCTGAGAGGGGAATGCCATTTTGCTGTTTTCCAGCATTTTAATTTCCTGTCAATGGGAGAATAGGCGGAGCCACCGCTACTTTCCCCCAGCTAGGGCTGTGGTGGTTTTGACAGTATTAACAGGAGGATTGTCGACGCACCCCGAATGAGACACAGAGACTTATGTTGATGTAAAACTGGCCGCACTCTTTATTAAATTCACAACGATAGGCAGATGGGCAATTGCTCTTTGCAATTTGGGTCCAATATGCCGTTTAACTAATTTGAACTTATTCACTCCGGTACTGCCCGGATGTGCCTTCCGTTGACAGTATACTCACCAAAATTTCTCCTCCCCTCCTTCAACAGGGCAAGGCCGAAGGGGGTGGGGGGACAACCCACTGTGGGTTTGAGTAAGAAGTGAGATGTCCACCAGGTCCGAAGACAGCGCCTGTCCCTGCAGGCCCGGTTAAGACACCACTTCCAGGGAGTGTGATCACCGAGCATGCTGTGCCCTGCATTACCCTGTGTATCATCTCCCCATCTCTTAATGAGATGACTCTTAACTAACTTAATAACCTACCTATTAAACATGTTGGCATATTGGACCCCTGCTGAGTGCGACAAATAATTAAACTTTAACAAATTGCATCAACCAATCATAATTAGACGTGTTCCTTATCATTTCTTTAAAATTAAGTCCGAATTATTTCACTAATTGAGCCTGATCATAACTATTGCCAAAATCTATTTAAAATTGCCAATTAACATTATGTTGATTAACCTATTTTGCCTACTCTGCACTGTCGAGGAGGCAAAAAACAAGGTCCTTCTAAATGAGGTTTCCTGCTAAAATTCCTCCTCGGTCCCCTAACGGTGACCGTTTTTAACCTCAGTGCTAGAGGGAGGCGGGTGGGGCTGACTCACTGCTCTCCACTTCAGGAATGCCGCTCCACGTGGCGAAACAGAGGACCACCCTTCCTAAAAGGGGCATGCCCTCACAGTCCCATGAGGTGCGCATGCGCAGCCTCGTTCCCAGGACGGTTGCTGCGGCAACCCTTCCCCAAGGCGCGAAGTGGCTCTCTAACGGGCCCCCTTCACCGGCCGTTTCTCTGCGTCTCTCCCCACTGGGGGGGGGGGAACATGACAATTACCCCGTCGTCGGCCATTTTGGCGGCGAAGGGGACTTGTCGACGCACCCCGAATGAGACACAGAGACTTATGTTGGTGTAAAACTGGCTGCACTCTTTATTAAATTCACAACGATAGGCAGGTGGGGAATTGCACTTTGCAATTTGGGTCCAATATGCCATTTAACTAATTTGAACTTATTAACTCAGGTACTGTCCGGATGTGCCTTCCGTCGACAGTATCCTCACCAAAATTTCTCCTCCCCTCCTTCGACAGGGCAAGGCCGAAGGGGGGGGGGGGGGCCACCCCC
>QEPC01011796.1:5517674-5536698 GCA_003113815.1 Sphenodon punctatus | reverse complement strand
GTCCGAAGACAGCACCTGTCCCTGCAGGCCCGGTTAAGACACCACTTCCAGGGAGCGTGATCACCGAGCATGCTGTGCCCTGCATTACCCTGTGTATCATCTCCCCATCTCTTAATGAGATGACTCTTAACTAACTTAATAACCTACCTATTAAACTTGTTGGCATATTGGACCCCTGCCACTCAGGGGTGGTCAAACCTGAACCATCCCGACTCCCCACCTCCTAACCAACCATTAAATTTTCCAGGTGACCAGCCAAAGCTGCCAGGTACATTTCATTCCCCAGCTCTGATAGGTGAACTCCATCATCCCTATATAACTCCGGCCTTTTGTGGATAATCCCTACATGTCTGATATTAGTCCCCCCTAAGCACCTCAACCATTTCCCAACCTCTCGGTTAACATTTTTTCTAGTCTTGTCTACCCTACCAGGTCTGAGGGCTCTGCTCCATGTGATTCTGGGCACCCAATCTGTCCATACTATCCCCGGAAACCACTGCCTAACTAGTAACAAATCTTCTTTTATATTTATAATTAAACTAACACCCTTCCTATTGGGCAGGTCATTCTCGCCCAGGTGTATTACTAATATTGTTGGTGGTGGGAGGTGTCCCAAACCTTTCAACAATGGGAGAAGCTGTTTCCATCTTAACCCGCTCCTACCCATCCACCGAATGTGTGCCGTCTTAACGTGTCTCCCACATCTTAACTGTGAACCCCATTTGGATGTTGCAGCGGCTGCTCCTGCCCACCATACGAGGCTGTGGCCGATGATCCACACCTCCTCTCGGGCAAACCTGCCGGCCCTGGGTCCTGGTAGAAATAAACGGAAAATTGTTAGTGATGGTACGGCCTAATATACTTCTTCTATGCATTCGAGCGCCATCTTCCAACACTTTGAATCGTGGATTCAGGCAAACCAGCTGCTGCCGCCATTGTTGCAGCCCCAACTCTGAAGGAATGAGATCCGAAATCCTTAGCCGGGAGGCCGATCTTTTGTAAGGCAGCCCGGAGTATTGCTGTAACTTGATAGGATGTGGCAACTGCACCCGTAAGATGAACAAATAGTGCCCTGGGGGCTTTTGGTCTGATTGCCATGTATCTTTGCATTTGTGATATGGGGCATATATCCTCTGGTCCACCCTTATAAAGTTCCACCCTTTGGCCACGCCTCCTCTGATCGGTCTTTGACCGATGGAGCTGTAGTATTACTCGGGGCTGAACTGCCTCCAGATCTTCTAAAGAAAAGGCAGTCCGGGACAAATCCCTAGCTGAAGTGCTGACTACTTCGCTTACCCTAAAACCACCGAAATACATGATGGCATATACTGTTCGGAAGAGTTGTACCTCGTTAGCGTTGTAGCAAACATCCGCCAGGACTGCTACCAATCGGGTTAGAATTGGGGATGTTATGGGGGCTCGGAGTTTAGGTGCTGCTGACTGTTCTCGCGCCCATGCCTCCAGCATATGTTTTAAATAGAAACCATTGTCAGGGGACTGAAAACCTTTCAGCCTACTGACAAAATTGATAGCAGCAATTCTTCCCCCTATGGTCCCCACAGCTAGGCCTCATTTATGTAGGGCTAAAACAAATTGGAGCATTTCGGCTTCGTGTATGGGGAACCCAGTCCCCCACCCTTTACCTGCCCTGAATCCTTGAAAATCCCTGAAGGCCCTACCATAAGCAGCCTGTTTTCGAGGGGCCAAGACCCCCTGGACGGTGGTCTGCACTTCTACCTCCCAAGGTTCCAGATCCCCTCCGGCAGCAGGTCCAGTTCTGCATAGGCCTCCGGAGCCAATTCCCGAAAACGGTCCATCTGGAATCGAGAAAGGAAATCTGCTATCCTGTTGTCGATTCCAGGGATATGCCGTGCGATGAAAAGGATGTTATCTTTCAAACATGCCAGCACTAAAGCGCGGACCAACTGCATGACCCTGGGAGATCAGGAGGAGAGTGAATTAACCACGTGGACCACGGCGGAGTTGTCACACCAGAAAACGACCGTCTTGTTGGAAAATTGGCGAGCCCACAAGAGTACAGCCACTATTATGGGGAATAACTCTAAAAAGGTAAGGTCCCTAGAAACCCCCGAGTGATGCCACTCGTTGGGCCATGGTGTGGCGCACCAGTGCCCTCTAAAGTATAAACCAAAACCAACTCTTCCCGATGCGTCAGATTGAACCTGTAAGTCATTTTGCAGAAGCCATAACTCTCTCCAGAAGCTAACTCCGTTGAAGTTTTTGAGAAATGCCTTCCAAACCCCCAAGTCCTGTCGCATTTCGCTGGTAACCCTTACATGAAAATGGGGAGGCAATTCCCCTTTTAATTTTTCGTATAGCCGAGACAGAAATGCCCTCCCAGACGCCACCTCTCGGCAAGCAAAATTTAAACTCCCAATCAGTGACTGGAGGGCTCGGACGGTGATCTTATGGGTTGATAGGCATTCGTCGATCTTGTTCCGAATACCTACTAGCTTTTCTACAGGTAATCTAGAGGACATGGCCTCAGTGTCCAATTCAATCCCTAAGTAGGTGAGCCTGGTTGTTGGCCCCTTGGTTTTTTCTGGGGCCAAAGGCACACCCAGTTCTGCCGTGACCTTATGAAACAACTGGAGGGCAGCATTACATTCGTCTGTTCTTGGTGAGCCAATTATGAGGAAATCATCGAGATATTTTGTTACTGCACCCCCAGTCAGCCTTCGGACAAAGACCTATTCTACTAAGGTACTGAATCGTTCAAAAACCGAGCAGGAAATTGAGCAACCCATCGGCATAGCCCGGTCGTAATAATACCCACCTTGGAATTGAAAACCAAGGAGATGAAAGCTCTTAGGGTGCACTGACAACAGTCGAAATGCTGATTTTACATCGCACTTTGCCAGGAGTGCCCCTTTCCCTGCTGATCTTACTTTAGCCACTGCATCATCAAAAGACGCATATTTGATGGTTGAGAGCTCCTTGGGTATGACATCATTGATCGAACTACCCCGAGGGTGGGATAAGTGATGAATTAAGTGAAATTTGCCTTTGGCTTTCTTAGGGACGATGCCCAAAGGGGACACAACAAAGTTCCCCATGGGCAGGCGTTCAAAGGGGCCTGCGACCCTCCCCTCTTGTATATCTTTCTCGATCTTGGCCATCGAGGCTTGGAGTGATCCACTATCGGGTCACTAAACAAGAGGGCATAAATGTCCACGTATTCCCCTTTTAATATTTTTTCTTTTACAGCGGGCAATAAATGTGCCCCGAATGGTGTGGCCACACTGGGAATAGCTCTCCCTGGTGGTGGGGGTGGGCGGGTTCCTGTTTGCTCGTTCGTTGTGGGACCCGCTGTCATGGGCATCTCCCCACCCGTTTTGGTGACCGTTAGGGTACTTATTCCCTGTCTAACCCCTGTTTGACCTGAGTCCCCTGTTGGTTGGGTGCCATCTGACATGGCCCTTAAAACTTGTACTGGGGACCCTATACTGGCAGGTCTCTGGGCCGCTTTGACCAAGCCCATCCATAGTTGTGCGTGACCCGTGGAACCTTCTGGTGTGGGAGGTGCCAGTGACACCCACACCCAACCCCCATTCAGGCACACCAGTTGGGGGGAGCCTACCATCTACCCTGGCACTCCTTCTGCTACTGCGGGACCCCCGAGTGCATCCCTTACATGCTCTGTGTTGTCTGTTTGTGGTGTTCCTCCCAGTATCGGGACCGTCCTAACCACTGTCCCGCTCGCTCCAGCATCCACACCCGTGCTTTGCTCACCTTGAGTGCTCCCCATCTGTGCCCTCATTGGTCCTGGAGCGGGACCGCCTGCTCTTCCTGCTGCCGTTCGCACTCGACCGCGCAGTTCTTCGATGGCGCGTATCCTTCTCCAAATCACCTTGTCGCCCCCATCATCACCGAGTGCTGGAGTCTCGACCCGCCTTCTGGCAGCTGGGGGTGGGCCATCCTCCTGCAGGGGCCTTGAAAACAGAGGGGGAGCAGAACCCCCACTCGAGGGACCCTGTATAGGCCATGGGCTCTGGTACATATTCTGGCGGACTTAGTTCTGAAACTGGGCAAGGCCCGGCACCCCTTCAGTGTCTATGGCCCCTTGGGTGTACCCTCTGTGGCTACCTTGCCTAGCCCCCCCATTGTGGTGTTCCACTTGACTGGAGGGGCCCATGTTTCTTGAGGGGTCACTTGCTACTGTGTGGTCCCCTGCCTCCTGCTCCTGGGCCATCCAGCTGGGGGGGTGCTACTTTGGGGGATCCCGACAACGCTGCCTTGTTCCCCTTCCTGGACACCGTATTGCTGGCCCGGGTAGGGGCAGCTTATATAATCGTTGTCCCTATACCAGGCTGGTGGGCCCACTACCCTTTTTTCTCTCACCTCAGGAGGGAGGGGGGGCCTCCCCCATGGGGATTGAGCCCGCTTGTCCCCTCGCCTGGGGATGGATCCCCTGTCCCTGTTGCCCCCATCTCTCCGGAGAGGCATTCCCCTGGAACAAGGGGGGGCTGGGCCCTCAGCAAGGCCTCGCACTCCCTGAGCCGCTCTAGCATTGCGACCCGGGTGGGAACATTCTCACCGCCCGCATCTGCGGCCTCAGGCGGGGGGGCCCTCTTGCTCCCCCCGCTGTCGGGTCGGCGGCGCTTTCTTCTTCTTCCCACCGCTATTCTTCTTGTTGGGGCATCCCATCGCCACTTGCCAAATCAGTGGAGCGGGAGCAGCAGCAATTTATTCTTGCTGCTGACTCACTGTTCTCCACTTCAGGAATGCCGCTCCACGCGGCGAAACAGAAGACCACCCTTCCCAAAAGGGGCGTGCCCTCACAGTCCCACGAGGTCCGCATGCGCAGCCTCGTTCCCAGGACGGTTGCTGCGGCAACCCTTCCCCAAGGCGCGAAGTGGCTCTCTAACAGGCCCCCTTCACTGGCCGTTTCTCTGCATCTCTCCCCACTGGGGGTGGGGGGACGCGACAATTACCCCGTCACCAGCTATTTTGGTGGCGAAGGGGACATCTCACATAAGAGTGTTTGAGAGGGAAGGGTGGGTGGGGAATGTGTGCAGGGGTCACCAAAGTATAGGTTTGCTGTGCCCCCTCACCATCCTTTCATGTGGGCCTGGATAGAGAACTGGATCCACTTTGGTTCTTGAGACAAGCAGCTTTTCCCCAAGTGTCTGAGGTCTCCCCTAGCTGCAGCAGAGTGGAGTTTGAGGACTGGAGCTCCCCAGTCTGTTGGAGTGGGGAGGAGGCTGTTAGCATTCTATCACTGGCAGGTGAATGAACCCTGCAATCAGCTGGGTGGGCAGGCATCAGCAGAGGGAGTGGTAGGCTTAGTGGATACAGCACTCCCACTCCACGCAGCAGCCTGACTCCCTCTCTTCTCCCTTCCAGTTCATTTTCTAGTTGCACGGCTGGCATAACAAGCCACACAAGTGCAGCTAACGATCCCTTGGGACTCTGTTAAGGGCAGGAACCACGCTGGATGGGGCCTTGTACTGTGCTTTACATTTGTCAATTCCAGCTCTGAGCTAGGGCTTCGTCTTCATTGTACAGCTTCCACTTGGCATGAGGGCACAGGGAAGGTGCTCCCCTGGCAATAGCAGTTGTGGTTACAGGGATGGCAAACGCAGGCATAAAAGACTCAAAGCTTTATCCAGCAGAGCGGCCCTGCCCTGTGAGGTTTAATGGCTGCTGAAACAGGGATGGTTCTTTTCTGGATTTGCCACAGATGTTAAATACTTTTTGGTTGCAGTTAGGTGTGAGCAGCATAGGTGTGATAGTTCTTTCCCTCCTGTATATTTTTGGAATAAATCCCTCTCAGCTGTATGTATATGTACGTGTGTATATAACACATAAACACACACGTATTTATTTATTTATAAACATTTGTTATGCCTACGTTATCTCGGGGTGGCTTACAGCATAAAAGCACACAATAAAATTCATTAAAATAAATACAATCCCCCCCTACCCCACCATCCCACCCTCCCCTCCAAAGGCCTGGGCGAACAGCCAGGTCTTACAGACTCGCTGAAACGCCAACAGACCTGGGGCCAGACGGGCTTCCTCCAGGAAGGAATTCCACAGCCTCGGCCCAGCCACCGAGAACGCCCTCTCCATTGTGGCCACCCGCTTTACATGGGGGACCTCCAAAAAGGCGCCCCCAGTGGACCGCAGGGATCGCTCTGAGGCGCAGAGGGCAAGGCGGTTTCCAAGGTATGAGGGGCCCAGACTGTGTAGGGCTTTATAGATCAACACTAGCACCTTGAATCGGGCTCGGCACGCTATAGGCAGCCAGTGCAGAGTACAGAGCACAGGTGTTATGTGCTCCCGCCTTCCCGTCCCCATAAAGAGACGGGCCGCCGCATTCTACACCAGCTGCAGCCTCCGAACCAGAAACAAGGGAAGCCCCATGTACAGCGCATTGCCTTGAGGTGATGAAGGCATGAATGAGGGTGGTCAGGTCGGGCCTGGAAATGTATGGACACAGCCTCTGTACCAGATACAGCTGGCGGAAGGCGGCCTTAGCCACCATCTCTACCTGCCGATCCAGCCAGAGCCCCGAGTCCAACACCACCCCCAGATTCCGCACCTGCTGGGCTACAGGAGGGTGGACCCTGCCTACCCGGGGAGCCAGTACCTCCCTCGCCCTATCCACCACCATCACCTCCGTCTTATCAGGATTGAGCTTCAGTCTGTTCTGCTGCATCCAATCCGCCACATCCTCCAAACATTGGGAAAGTAATGAGACAGCAGGACCTGGGTCAGTTGAAAACGAGAGGTACAGCTGAGTATCGTCAGCATATTGGTGACATCGCACCCCGAACCCTCTCACGATCTCTCCCAGGGGCTGCATATATACATTAAATAATAGCGGAGACAGGATCGAACCCTGTGGAATGCCACAGGTCAAGGCCCGCGGGCTTGATGTTTCAGCCCCCAGCACCACCCGCTGGCTTCTCCCCGAGAGGAATGAGCAGAGCCATATATTATAATATGTGTTGTATATATTCTATATATAATAATATGAGAGAGAGAGATGGTACTTGACACTTGTGAGGAAAAGTGAACATGTACCAGTGGCCACTACTAGAGAGAGAGGGGTATGTGGGTGGGTGTGAGAATGAGTCACATAATGGCCACCAGCGAGAGTGTGTTATGTAGTGACCAAGAGTGACACACACGCACTCCTATAGCCTTGGCTGATATTCTTTGAGCTGGGACAAAAAAGACCATGGATTTGACTTTCATGACCACTGACTGCTTATTTCCATAACCCTCTTTTTTTAACCAAGGCCAAGCTGCCTTACTCCACAAGGTAATGAGTTCATACTTCATTTTACAACTGTAAATTTAGAGCACCGCAGTGTGACGACTAGTGTATGTGTGTGCAGGAGGCCGAGGTGGTGGTGGTGGGAGTGGAATGGAGGGGCTGGGATAGAATGCCCCCCTGACGTGAGACTTGTATTATCCCTCCCCTTCCTCTCCCTCTTCCCTGTCCATCCTTATTGATGGGGTCACCATCCACCCTGCTCCCCAAGCCCGTAGCTTGGGCTTTGTCATCAATACTCACCTTTCCTTTAAACCTTACATCGACTCTGTTGCCAAGTCCTGTCGCTTCGCCCTCCACAACATTGCTCGGATTAGCCCCTTTCTCTCTGTCTCCTCAGCCCAAACCCTTGTTCACGCCATGGTCATCTCTCGCTTTGACTACTGCAACCTCCTCCTCACTGGCCTCCCTCGCTCTCACCTGTCCCCCCTTATCTCCATCCCAAACTCCGCTGCTAGGGTCATCCACACGGCCCGTCGCTTCGACCTGTCTCTTATACACATCTAGATGTGTATAAGAGACAGCCTGCACACACTCTCCGCTCCTCCTCTGTCCCCTCCCTGCTCTCCCTTGTCTCCCCTGCTCCTCTAACCGCCTCCGCCCCTTCTCTCTCGTTGCCCCCCATGCCTGGAACTCCCTCCCCGCCCACATCCACCTTGCCCCCTCCCTCCGCACCTTCAAATCCCTCCTCAAAACCCACCTCTTCCTCGCCGCCTTTCCCAACGCCTGTTAGAACTCTCATCCCAATTTTTACTGTCTGCCCTCCCCGCAGACTCCTGCCTAACTGCAACCAAGTTAAGCACATGCACCTGAGACTTCACATCCACTTGAATGTTATTTATCCCTTGTCTCTCCCTATGTCCCCTCTCCTTGTCTCCCCTCTCCGAATCTTTTAGATTGTAAGCTGTAGGCAGGGACCGCGTCATTCTTATTGTTCTGTAAAGCGCCAGGTACACAGCTGGCACTATACAAATGCTTATGATAATAATAATTAAAAAAATAATTAATTCCCTTTAGCATAAGAATTAGGGGGACAGGTCATGAGATGAACCCATGGGTGCATCCCTAGTCAGCTGACTTGGCTTTGACTGTATCCAGACATACAAATAGCCCATGGAGCACAGAGTCCATGGAATGTTTTTCTTTCTAGAGCACAGAAGGTAACATTCTGTGTAGTGCTACACTCAGCGTCAGCTAAAACCAGAGTAGATTGTATTTACGCTTTTCACATATGTCCTTGCTCTGGAGCAAGGTGAAGAGAGGAGCTTACGACTGGAGCAGTTTCCAGATTGTCTTGGAGCAGTACATTCTCGCTTGTCCTTGAAAGTTTGTTGCTCCTGTGCAAGGGTAGTTTGCTCCAGGACGTCTTCCATATTAACATGGCCTTCAGCGTGTATGTTCCTGGGATCTTCCCCCCCCCGCCCCCCCTTGCATCCCTTTCAGTGCTGCATATTCCTTTCAGTGTTGACAGGTGATTTGAGATTTACGTTCCCAAGGGATGGCACTAGAAATATACTTCATTAAGATGCTCCTTTAAAGGGCTTTAAGGCTGTCTTTTTAACAAGGGTCTAATGCAGGGCTCTTACAGCTCATTACAGCAGTGAACTATACTGACATGGGTTTCATCTGTGAATGAGGGCTTAAATTGCTCAACATTCTTGTTAGTGAAATGATTTACCTCTCAGCAATAACCAGCGGGAATAATTAGTTAAATATTTCATCTTCCCATTCACACTCAGTTGTGCCTTTCATTTTGCTTGCTTCACTCACTTCATTGTTTTGTGACTGTCTTGTCAGAGGGTTGCAGATGTTGTACTTTGTTTTGAGTGATCCAGTTTAAATGGATTCAATGATTCTTACATATGAGAGGTTTGGATTTTATTTTTTTTAATCATCCGATGGATGGTAATTTATCTTTTATGCATTCATAGGCTTTGTGACAGATGTCATAACAGTGTGAATCAACTAATTGAAATACAGTCTATATGTAACATACATAAACAAAGATGGGGTTTTCCATTGATCCCAGTGGAAGCAAAGACAGGCCAGTGCCTTAAAAAAAACATATTTTAGAAAGCCACCAAAATAAAGACTTGCCCCCCGCCCCGCAAAAGAAAGTGAAAAGCACTGTGCAGCTCCTGTTCTGTCACCACTGGCTAGATGGGTGAATGTGCTGAGTGAGTTAAAGGCGGCAGGCTGTAAGCAACATTTTTCAGGGTGCAGGACATACTTGTAACACAAGCCTCCATCCCATCTCACACAGAGACACTAATTAATGGAAGAAAGAACTGCATTTTTGAACTGGTGTAGAAAGGTAATAGCACTTTATAACTCCTCTGGCGCACCCAGGAATGAAACAAAGATACGTGTTTGGGGTTTAAAACGGCCACACTCTTTAATCAAATCAGAATTAGGCAGGTGGGGTAATTGCCCTGGGCAATTTGAGTCCAGTACCACTTATTAACCTATACAACACTAAAACCAGGTAGGAGTCTGGCCTGGATGTGTCCTCCAGCGTCAGCCCTAATTTATAACTCAAATGTCTCCCCTTCGATTCAGCCTGCTAGCCGAGGTCGAAGGGGACAGTGTCCTTTCCGGACATGAGTAAGGAGTTGGGTGCCCTTTAGGTTGAGGGCCATGCTGGTCCTTGACCCCCTCATGGGACACCCCACCCAGGACTGTGACCCCGGTGCTTGCTGTGCCCTGCATTTCTACTAGGTGTCGCTTCCCCATCTCTTATGGAGAACAGGTTCTATTTTGCCTATTAACATGCTAAAAGTACTGGACCCCTGCCATCCAGCGTCTGCCGCTATCCACCAGACGAGCCTCAGCCCCCACCTAATCACCAAGTCTCTTCACTAACTGTGCCTTAAGGGTGGCCAGGTAACACTCGTTAACCTCAGGTGACAGATGTACCCCGTCGGCTCGGTAGACTTCCGCCTTCTTTTGTCTTATCCCTGGGTGTTTTATGCGGTGCCCCCCCCCCCCCCAGGCTACTAATCCATTTTCCTACCTCCCTGTTGATGTTCTTCCTGGTCCTATCTACCTTTCTTGGGTGGAGTGCCTTGTCCCAGCCTAGCCGGGGGACTAAATTGGTCCACCCCAGGCAGGTGGCCGAGAAAAACATGAGTACCCTAGGAGGTCAGTCTTAATTCATATGATCAAGCGGACCCCTTTTGTGCGGGGATATAGTTTTCCCCCAGGTGGATAATGATATCAGGCGGGGGGCCCGTGCATGCTGCGGTGAGTGTGGGCAACAGTTGATGCCAGTTCATGCTGCCCCGCCCCATCCACCAAATCACTGACCTTGCAGACAGACTGAGTTGCATTCCCCAATGTGGCTGTCATGCTGCCTTTCCTGCCCACCGCACTAAGCTGTGGCCAACGATCCACACCACTCGCCTGTTGACAGGAGGAGCGGGGGGCCTGGATGCAAATAAAAGAACAGCACTGGTTAATGGAGGGGTTCGCGTATGGTCTGATCAGGCAACCTGGAGGCAGCTGCGAAAGTGGCAGCACCTATTCAGAAGGAGTGGGACCCGAACTCGGAGGGGGCAAACCCAACCAACTCAAAGCAGCCCGCAGAATTGCTGTAAACTTGAAGCGTGTCAGGAGCACCCCCTGCTCGTGCCTAAACAAGACCCCGGGGATCTGCGGGCGGGCAGTTAGGTACTCCTGCATGGCTTGAACTGGGCAGATATTGCGCGAACCAGCCCAGCAAAACTATGTGCCCTCTTCCGCGCTGGTCAGTTTTCGAGCGGCGGAGCCTGAGATGCAATACGCCGAGTTCCATGAGGACATCTTTGATTGCCAGTGCTCTCCCTGTATTATCCCTGCCTGATTCGGCTACCACATCGCTCACCCTGAAGGCTCCAAAAAAGGTAATCTTAAAGACTGTAGAGATAAGAAGGGCCTCAAATGAGTTAGAACATACGTCTGGAAGTGCGTGGCACAGGTTAGACAATGTTGGGCTGGTGATAGGCGCCCTGCTGTCTGGGACTGGGCTGGTGGCCTGGGCCCAGCTCTCCAGCATTCTGCGGGCATAGAAGTCACGGTCAGGAGGGGGGTGGCTGACGATGTTACTTGTAAAGCCCAAGGCAGAGATCTGACCAGCGATGGTTCCTACTGCCAGGCCACGCTGCTGTAGGTGCATGGCAAATTGCAGCATTTATGCCTCTGAGATAGGAAAACCCATCAGCCACCCCCGTTGGGCCCTATATTCCTGAAACTCCCAGAACGCCCTGTTGTATGCAGCCTGGGTCCACGGTGCCAAGGATCCTTGAATGATGTTGTAGACTAGAGCTCTATGATCCAAGGCTCCACACCTCCGGTGGCAGGGTTTCCAGGGTCAAACTGGCTCCAGGTGCTAGCTCGCAGAATCGCTCCATCTGAAAGCGAGAAAGGACATCGACTATGCCGTTGATAATACCAGGCACATGCCTTGCCTTGAACAGGATGTTATGATTCAGGCATGTGAGCACGAATACCCCAACTAGCTTCATCACACGGGGGGATTTTGAGGACAGAGAGTTGATAACATGTACCACTGTTATGTTATTGCAACAGAATAACACCACCTGGTTAGCAAACTCTGCTGCCCACAATTTCACCGCCAGGACAGTGGGAAAAAACTCTAGGAAAGTCAGGTCCCTCATGATCGCAAGGTCCATCCACTCCAATGGCCAGTGGGTCGCGCACCATCTGTTCCTAAAGAAAACTCCAAAGCCCGCTCCACCCACCGTGTCCGAGTGGACCTGTAATTCCGCCTCAACCAGCATTCGCTCCCTCCAAAAACTAACCCCATTAAAACCTGCCAGGAAACATGCCCATATCCGCAGGCAAGCAAATGATCTTCCTTCATCTTCTGCATAATCCTGATGTGGTGGTGCTGTGGAGGGTTCCCTGCCAGTTATGGCGTAAAGGTGTGAAAGGAATGCCTGACCTGTAGCCACCGCTCGGCATGCAAAATTGAGACTGCCCACCAAGGAAAGGACTGCAGGGTCTGGACTGTGACCTTACATGCCGTCATGCAGCCCTCTATCTTTGTCCTTAGTGCAGACAGTTCGTTCTCTGGGAGACGTGAAATCGAGCAGACAGTATCAAGTTTGATGCCAAGGTAGGTCATGGTGGTGGCCGGCCCCTGTTTTTTCTGGTGCAAGGGGGATATCCAGGTCCCTTGCCATTTATTGGAATGTATGTCACCATGCCCCACACATTCCGGTGACCTGGCCCATCTTATGAGTAGGAAATCATTTAGATATTTTGTGACCTCCCCAGCCCCTGCATGCTGCCGGAAAATCCATTCAACAGGGGAACTCAACGGCTGAACATGAAATAGAACAGTCCATGGGCATCGCCCTGTTGCAATAATACTGGCCTTGGAAATAGAAAACCAGGAAACAATAACTGTCAGGGTGGACTGGCAGCAAGCGAAATACAGATTTAATATCACACTTAGCATGGAGGACTCCTGGGCCATAGTTCTTAATTTTTTTGACAGCCACATCTAACGGGACATACCAGATGGACGTGAGCTCCCTTGGGATGGCATCATTTACAGACCTGCCCTTAGGGTAGGTAGTGAATTAATTGGCATTCACCTGGGGCCTTCTTGGGGATCACACCCCCAATGGGGAGTCCACCAGCGACACCAGTAAAGACTCCCCAAAGGGGCCAGCCACCCTCCCTTCGTGGAACTCTTTCTCAATCTTATCCTTAACCACCTGTTCCATGCTGGTCACCGACTTCAAATTGGGGGCAAGGCGGGCCTGGTGCACATGCCCAGCTGTGCAGAGACCTTCTGTGAATCCCCTGACTATGTACCGTACTTCCCCACAGGTGGGATGTCCCCACAGGGCATCCGCCAGCCAGTCGATCCTAACTGGGGTTGAGACCCTTGGAGGTGGGGGCGCCCCTGGCACCATCTTGATTCTCTCTTCCTGCCCCTCCTTGGGAGTTCTTTCCTCTACCTCCCTGTTGCTTGGCCTTATAGCAGGAGGATGTGGCATGGTAGCCACCACAAATAGGTACAGGTGTGCTGAAACTTACAGGCCTGTTGGGTGCACTTCCCCATCCTGCTAAATTCCCACAGCAAAGGGGGGAACCATTGCTGGACACCCTTCATCCTTCCAGACGAAAAAGGTCGTTGGCTGGGGTGACACCACCCACCCACCCCCCATGCGCCAGCACTTGGCTTCTGTCAGATCTGGGGGCATTGACTGCGTCAATCATGTAGTCTAGCCACAAGTCCTGAGCGTGGATGTCCCAGCGAAGGCTGGGCATAAGCATCACTCTGTGGCAAAAAGCTTCGTCATACTGGAGCCAAGCTCCAGGGGGACCTGCCCCAAAGGCCCTTCTGACAATATCTGCATATTTGCACATGTAGGAGGGACCCTTGGGGTATGCTTGTAACATTACCCCCATAAAAATCAAGTAGGTAGCCGTCCAATTTGCCAGTTTTGGTCAGCCTTGGGGCAACAGAAATGCTCTTTCTCTTTTTCTTTTTTTTTTGTCCTCCTCCTCAGCAGATTTTCGCTCAAGTGGCTGGCAATAAGTGTTCCCTGATCAGTGCCGACATTACGGAGTATCCCCCACCAGCCAGCGGAGGGGGCCTGGCCACCGTTGGAAGGGGGGGGCATTTGGTGCCACCTGGGTGTGTGCCCACACCTGCAATGCCCAGGTATCCAGTGCCACCTGAGGCTGCACCCACACCTGCAGTGACCGGGTCACCAGGGCAGTTGCAGCCCCAGGGGGCAGGCAAGCATTGTGCCTCGGTTACCACTGCCCAGCGGGGGAGGAGAGGATGCCGGAGCATCCTGCACCCAGGCCCCGTTACACTGTAGGAGCTAGAGAGTTTCAGCCCCTCCCGTGCAGTTCACAGTCTGGCGCTACTACCACCTTGGGGGCGCGTCAGGTCGATAATCGGGTGCTATAAGCTGGCGCTCAGTGTGGGTGGCCATTGGGCCTCTCCAAGCTCCGGGGGGTATGTTCCCTCTGTCGTGACCCCCTCGTACCTTAGATCACCTTGTTCCTCTTGGTAGTCTTCATAGATGCCAGCAACAGGGGTCTCCATCTCTCCTCTCTGCTGGTCCCCGGCAATAGCCCATGGCTCCCTTTCCAGCACCTTTATTCACACCCACGTGGCCCAGTCTCCAGTCTCCCTAGACTGCTCCAGCAGGTTGTGGCGAGGTCTCCGCGATGGTGGGGCCTCCTCCCTGTGTAGAGATGCCTAGACTGCAACTGTCTCCCCGTGCCGGGGAGCTGCAACTGGAGGCTGCAACTGGAGGCACTGGGGCCGGTTCTCTCCCCTCCCAGGCCTGAGAGAGGGCACCAGGATTACCCACCACCAGGGGTGCAGGTGGCGGGCTTGGCTCCCTTCCCCTGCACATGGGCAGGGACACCGGAGAGGGTGGGGGGGGGGCGGGCATTTACGCCCTGGTCTCATGGACCCGGTGAGGGCAACCTCTGCCCAGTATCGTGCTGGGAGGCCTACCATTCTGCTTCCCCTCCTGGGTGCCATCCCAGCCTGCTCGCACGTGGGGAGCATGGATGGGGCAGCCCGGGGCTCCAGGTGGGTGAGGGGGGTACCCAACCCCAGCACACTGACAGGGCCAGGGGGCCCAAACTCGGTGACCACAGGGCAGGGCCGATGTGCCTCATTCCCTGTCCAATCCCATAAGCCGCCAGAAGACATTTGAGGGCCTCACACCCCATCAGGTGCTCCCGCATCGACCCCCGTGCAGCCGGGTCTCAATTGGGTGCCTCCTGTCCCTCATGGAGGAGGGGAGTGCTCTCTTCTGGTGGGGGGGACCCCCCAGTGACTTGGCCACTGCTGGAACTGGCTGTTGGGGCCTCCCTTTTGGGACGTTGCTCCATCCCCCCTTCTTCTTGGTCTTGCCCATGGCACTCACGGCTCTGAGAATGGTCCCTCCCGAAAGAAGCTGCTGGTTTCAGTGCCGGGACACCTCAAAACACAGGCAGGCTCATCCCCGTCAGCAGTGCTCAAACCGGGCACTGCTGACTGTTTGGTTGCCTACCTGGGAATGGGGCTGGTCCTGGCACGTGGAACCAAGCTCCTCCCCTGTTGGGAGGCAGACCTGGCCCACACCAGTTTCCTTTTTCGTGTCTCTCCAGGCGGTTGCTAGACAACCCCTGCGGGACTCTCCCTGCAGCCAGAATGCCTGCATGGCAGCAGAACTGCCCTGCAGAGCACGGCCCTTGTGCTTTGTCCCCTTCCCCTCACAGGGGGCATGACAAGGGACTCTCCCACCGCCAGTGCTGGTCGGTGGAGGGACATTTTTCATTGTGAAATCACAAACGGCCTCCCTAAAGTTGTGAGTTCACACTGGAGAGAGAAAGTAGCGAGCTACCAAAGTAGCTAGGACGATGAGATGTCAGGTGTTGGTCTTTTAGGCACCTGGGGGGGTGCTCAGCTCAGCTTCACCAATAGGCGAGTCACCAAAATCAGCAGCAGAGTGTGAAGACAGCTCTGTTTCTGTTACACTTGATTGATTTTTTTTAAGGTCCTCTTCACAACTGTGACAGCTGCAAACCACCATGTATGGGTTATTTCTGATCCCTGGGAGGGGGCAGAATAATGTCTGGTGAAGCGTTGTCCCTTCACAGCAGCCAGGCAGCTCTGGAGAGTAGGGAGTGCGGAAAGCTGCTCTCCCTTGCAGCAGTCAGAGAAGGTCATTGCTTCTCTCTGTCAGACATTCACTAGCCAGCCTAAGGATGTTACTCTCCAAGAGGACCCAGAGGCAGCAACTGAAAAGCTAATCACAGTAGGTGGACACGGGAGGGATGGGAAGGTTGAGTTCTCACTGGGGCTTTGAACCTTACTAGCATGTGTAGTGGAACTGCAGAAGGAACAGGCTTCAGTAGCAACCTGGATTGTTGAGGAACAGAAGGTTGCCTTTTGGGAGACAATTGGCAGAGCCTTGGCATGTAACACTGGCCTCTTGGCATATTTCATAAACCCTCTCCTCTCTGTCTTTGCCTGCCTTAAGTATCATTTGCTGTTAATGAGAAAGTGGAGGCCTAAACTCATGTTTTCATATTTACTTCAGTCTGGTACATCCAGTGTTCTGGTTTAGTAAGTGTCTAATAAATTTACCAAACATTTCCCTTTGCCGCTGTGACAGACAAAGAGCAATAATTATGGCTGGAATTCTCACATCATTTACGCTGGCGTAGTCCCATTTAAATTGCTAAGATTACTGTGGAGTAAGCAGCTTCAGGATTGCAGCTTTTCTTTGTTTAATTATTTGTAATTGTGTTCAAATATCATCCTTATAATTTTTGAGAGATTAAATTCAAAGTAATACAGAATGTCCTTGAGATTAACAAATAGCTAGTTAGAATAAGGTCAAATTTCACTTACTAATATTCCAGAGTTTCAGTTTATCCCATGTGTGGTGTTGATGTCCTTTGGGAGGACTCCAGGGAGAGGTTTGATACAATTTTCCTTCTTTAGCTTCCAGATCAAATAATTGTTTCTAGGATTTTATTTTGTGCTGCCTCTGTAAAAATGTGTTGACACTTTATATTAAGGTTCTCTTTATGAAGAGTTAACAAATTATTATTAGGGGGATGTCACAGGCAGCCTTGTGTGTGTTATAGGCATATCAGAAGATGGTTATATACCTATTGATTGGGCTCTATTTGTTAAAGCATCTACTGGTCCTTTAGTAACCTGTGTAACCTATTCATAAATGGGACTGTTACATTAAGTGTAATTACATACCTTCCTAGATGATAGTACACTGAAATATGGGGCAAGAGGATTGGTTTTGGTCTAAACGTTAAATAACCTAAAGACTCGTCTTGAAAGAAACTCTGGGGAATACCTCCAAATACCAGCCAGCATTAATATAACATTTTCTTTACTAATGGAAGATGGCATCTTTGCTGCTGTTGCAAGGGGTAAATAACAATGGGGATTATGGAAGGAGGCAAGGATCAAGGAGGGTCTGTCAGAGATTTTAGAGGCCGTGAACATGCAGGGTGAAATATTGTGCATGTATAATAACAATAATAATAACAACAACAAAAAGCTGTTAAGGCCTGGGGTATGAGGCATCTGTTCATATTCCTTTTCAGCCACACCATCCGATGTATGGTTCCCTGTCTTGTTTATTGCACATCATCCCAAACCCGCACCAAACACAGACTTATTTATGGGCTTTTCTGTGGCATGCATAACCACAGCACCTAGAAATAAATTAATATCAACACCTTTTAGACTGGTTAGTATTTTGTATCTTTCCTGTGGAATAGGAGACAGGGAAAGATTAAGACCATAACTTGTGTGTGTCCCTGGGTTTTTGCTCAGGGCCTTCCCCACAAGGTTTGTAAGAGGGATAATAACTCAGATTTAGAGGTTTGGATTTAATATATTAATATATTTAATAATACTCTCTAAAAGCCCCAGGTACACATTGCTAACTTAGATTTGGCATTGTTTTCTAAAAGCCCCTAAATCCAGGTTAATTAATCTTTTCCCAAACATTGTGCAGATGAGCCCTTAGTGTCGGGGCTCTCAGTTTGCAGGAACTATGGCCTGTTTTTCAGTATACTTAGCATTACTTACATTACATTAGGTAAGCCACTGCACAAGTGTTAACTTTTCTGATAATAGTTACATTCCCACTTATAGTTGGAGACGTTTAGCAAAGGGATAAAATGACTTGCTCCTCACTTCACAGTGAAGTAGTGATCAGAACTCATGGCCTCCTTTAGCTTCTGGGTCTGTGCTACGTTTTCCAGACCACTGAGCCATACTCCCTGAAGGGTTGAGCATCCATAACTCCCACTGGCTTCACTTTCAGTTGAGAGTGCTTAACACGTCTGCAAACCAGGCTTCACCTCTTGCTGCATGCCCAATAAGACAGGGAACCTACAGTTAACGGCTGCCAAAAAAACAAACTGGTTTAAGTCACTTGCTAAGTATTACAATGGAGGTCTAGCTGAGGTGGAAGCAGAAGCGAGGTCTTCCTGTAGCAGTTACTCATGTTAAACACAAGCCTGTACCCAGCTCATATTGCCAACCCCATCTTATTCTTTACACAGCTTAAAATGTCTAGACCCAGTGAGCCAGCAGTCTTACAAACAATAGCCTCACTTACTGCATAGCTCAGACGTCCTGTGGAAAATGGAGTATGTGATTATGTAATTAAAGATAATACCATAATGCACACGTGCAAGTGTGGTGAATTAACAATGCAGTGAAAGCTGGAAAGTAGGCATTCCCTAACTTTGTGAGTGCTTGACTTTACAGTGTTAATATTACTTTCACATACATTTTCTGTTTGTATGCAAGGTCCTAGAATTCTAAAGTACCACACTGCAAAAAACAAACCGTATTGGTCACTCCATGGAACATCAACCTCATGGGAACACAGGGCATAATGGATCCACCATGTAAGCTAAAGTGTAACTGGTGGCAGTAGTAAATTATTATCCATTGTGATCCAGCATCTGTAGTACATAAGAACATAAGAAGTGCCATACTGGGTCAGACCAATGGTCCATCAAGCCCAGCATCCTGTCTCCGACAGTGGCCAATCACGGGGGCCTGGGAGAAGCACCCAACAGGTCACCATGCTATCCATTCCCTGTGGGTCATCCCCAGGCTCCCGACAGTAAAGGGTTTTGTTCCCCAATCCTATCTGGCTAATAGCTGCTAATGGACCTATCTTCCAGAAACTTGTCCAAACC
>QEPC01011796.1:5482104-5517374 GCA_003113815.1 Sphenodon punctatus | reverse complement strand
CCTTGCGAATAATTCCTAATATTCTATTTGCTTTTTTTGACCGCTGCTGCACACTGGGCTAAGGATTTCACTGTATTATCCACAATCATTCCCAGATCCTTTTCCTGAGTGGTAACTCCTAGCTTAGTACCCAGCATTGTGTACTCATAATTTGGATTATTTTTCCCAATGTGCATCACTTTGCGCTTGTCCACATTACATCTCATCTGCCTTTTAGATGCCCAGGCACCTAGTCTTGTAAGATCTTGCTGCAGCTCCTCACAGTCTGCTCGTGTTCTGACTACTCTGAATAACTTGGTGTTATCTGCAAATTTGATCACCTCACTCTTAACATCCTTTTCCAGATCATTAATGAATACTTTGAAAAGAACTGGTCCCAGTACAGATCCTTGGGGCACACCACTTTTTACATCCCTCCATTGTGAAAACTGGCCTCTTTGCTTCCTATCCTTTAACCGGTTACCAATCCATAGCAAAACACTACCTCCTATGCCATGACTTTTTAATTGTCTCAAGAGTCATTTATGTGGGACCTTATCAAAAGCTTTCTGGAAATCCAGGTCCACTATATCTGCTGGGTCTCCCCTGTTCACATGCTTATGTACGCCCTCAAATAATTCCAAGAGATTAGTGAGGCATGACTTCCCTTTGCTAACCATGCTGACTCTTTGCCCTTAAGCCATGTTTATCAATATGCTCAGTGATTCTGTTCTTAATGATAGTTTCCACCATTTTGCCCAGCACAGATGTCAAGCTTACCAGTCTATAGTTTCCAAGATCACCTCTGGATCCCTTTTTAAATATTGGGGTTACATTTGCCACCCTCCAGTCCTTACAGTGCCAGTTACAAATTACTACTAGTAGGTTTGCAATTTCACATTTGAGTTCCTTCAGAACTCCGGGGTGAATACCACCTGGCCCTGGTGATTTGTTTGTATTAAGCTTGTCAATTTGCTCTAGAACCTCCTCCAGGGTCATGCTGATTTGTGACAGTTCATCCAATTCATCACCTAAAAAGTAGGGTTCCAGCGTGGGTATCTCCCCAACATCCTCTGCAGTGAAGACCGAAGCAAAGAACTCGTTTTGCTTCTCTGCAATGTCCTTATCCTCCCTGAGTGCCCCTTTTACTCCCTGATCATCTAATGGCCCAACCAACTCCCTAGCAGGCTTCTTGCCTCTGATATACTTGAAAAAGGTTTTATTATTTGTTTTTGCCTCTTTAGGAAGTCTCCTTTCAAATTCTTTCTTGGCCTGCCTTATTAGCACCTTGCAGTTACGTTGCCAGTGTTTATGCTCCTTTGTATTTTCCTCATTGGGGCTAGCTTTCCATTTCTTAAAGGATGCCTTTTTGGCACTAATAGCCTCCTTTGCGTCTCCATTTAGCCACAGTGGTAGACGTATAGTCCTCCTGCTACCTTTTTTAACTTGTGGGATGCATGTAATCTGGGCTTCCAAGATGGTGCTTTTCAACAGCCTCCATGCCTCTTGCAAACATGTAGTCCTTTCAACTGTGCCTTTTAGTTTCTTTCTAACTAGCTTCCTCATTTTGGCATAGTCTCCCTTTTTAAAGTTAAAAGCCAGTGCTGTACTTTTAATTAACTTTCTCCCTCCAGCAACTATGTCAACTTTGATTATATTATGATCGTTATTGCCCAGTGGCTCGGCCACAGCTACTCCTTGTACTAGTTCCTGTGTGCCACTTAGGACTAGAGCTAAAGTAGCTCCTCCCCTCATTGGTTCCGGAACCAATTGCTCTAAAAAGCAGTCATTTATGGCATCCAGAATGTTTACCTCCACATCCCGCCCCGAGGAGGCATTCACCCAGTCAATATTGGAGTAGTTGAAGCTTGTGATGCACATGTAGAGTCAACATGTAAGACTGCACATCTGTTTTCTAGAGAACCGAGATGAGTTTAGAAGCAATTACTAGAAGAGCTTTTTGGTAGGAAAAGTAGAGCAGAGTTAAGATTGTTTGGGTACCTATCGGTGAGAACTTTCAATTGGAATGTGTGCTTGAACTGTGCACGGATGGGGTCACAGTTGTTTATGAAACCTTAGCTTGTGATTTCTCATGCTTATAAAGCGTGGTAGTGTTGACTTTTTGTGCTGATGAGTATAATGGTACAATTCTGCTTTAAATTGCATTCAATATTAGCTGGAATCTAAAATATTTTCAGGATTGATCTGGCAGGAAGAAGTTTCATTTCATTTCATTTCACTTTTTATTTGTATCCCGTGCTCTCTTGCCAAGGCAACTCGAGGCGGCTTACAACAAAAATGAAAAAAACATAACATAGTAAACAGAAAACAGCTGGGTTAAATCCCACACAGGGGACCCAAAATAAATTACTAATAACAAAATTCATCATTATACATAATCCAATCCATACCATCAAGTAATAAACAATATATCATCAATACATTCCATAGTCCATTCCATACTCCCACTCTGCTGCCACCAGGGAGGAAGACCCTCTCCATCCCATCCCTTCCTGCTCTCACTAGGAGTTCTTGTCAAAAGATGCAGAAAAGCTAGAACCTGAAACATTCAGTGACTTAAACATAGGCATTGCTGCTTGAGGCACAGGAGTAATGGTTTCATACGTATACCAGCCACTTTAGGGAAATATGATCTCTCTCTCTCTCTCTCTCTCCCTCTCTCTCCCAACCAGTATGGTAGAGAGTCTCCTTTTCAAGATGGGGTTAGTCCTGAGTATTTGTAATATGTGTATATGACCAAGTGCTACATGCTGTTGGCAGGAACAGAGGTGGAAACCACTGGTCTTTGCCACATGAAATGGTAGTAGTAGGCTCAGGCTGTTATCTTGAAATGTACAAGATAAATGCATTTTCTCATGTGACTGAGGTCTATCACACATGGTTCTTGTTTCTGATGCAAAGTGAATGTATGTACTATGTATGTGTTTGTGTGGATCCGAGAGATAGATTATGTTTGGGCTCTTCTTCAAAGCTATTTTGCTATGGAGTTCCAAATAAATACCAGACGCAGTACTGTAGCTCTACATTTTCAGCATACAGTTTTGGCTTGGAAATATCACACACATTCCTGCCAGGCAGGAGATTGCATTTGGCATCTCTGTAATTTCCAGAGCTAGAAACTCACGACACCACATTCCAATATTGCTCCCCCTCCCCCTTTATTTGAACAGTATTCTCACTCCTGCTCATTTCTCGATGTTGTCATGTATGGATAGCTCCTTAATCAGAGGCAGCTCACTTCCTAGGTGTAGATAGAATTTTTATTGACATTCTACACTATATGGTCAAGTCAAAACAATAATTTCTTCCTTTCTTTTCTTTTGCAGGCCCTCTACAACTCAATCAAAAATGAGAAGCTTGAGTGGGCAGTGTAAGTATATTGTGCGGAATTAATGAGTTTAGAAACCATGCTTTATATGGGAATCTATTTAATATGCATGCTGCACTGCAAAGGAATTAAAGAATCTGGGGGAAGCACGCAATGAACATAGTCTCCACACCTGGAACATAGAGCACTGGATACACTCTTCCATGTGGCCATATTCCCGTTCTATATTTCATGTGAAACCAACTCACCTTCTGTCACTCCAATAAGGAGAGTTGCTAAGGATACAAATCTGATTGTAAGGAAGGAAGACGTTTTATTCAGTAGGAAACTTCATCTTGAAAAGAGAAATTAAAGCCTGTGTTAATCTATGGCTACATGAATAAAACACATGTTTAGTTTCTTCCTTTCTCTTTTAGTACATTGTGTCAGAACGCTGAATAGAAAGGCGAGTCTTGGATCGAGTTTCCTGCTGTTGGCTTATTGTCTGCTATTGTCTCTCAATTAACTATAGATAACTTGACAACAGCCTAATATTAAAGATAATTGATGGAGAAAAGTCAAAGGGACCCCACATTTGCTGCTTTCAATAAGTTAACAATTAGAATGCCACACTCATCGCTAGGAGGAACTTCTGTGTCAGACCATATTCATCAGCTTTCCCCCCCTCCTTTAGTTTCTTTGCATCGGGGATAATTTCTACAGAAAAGAAATTTGTTCTCCTGTTGGGTTGGTTCTGTTGCAGAATACTGACCTGCAGTTTGAGCACAGCAACACCTGATGTCAGGGTTGGTGGCAAAGGGCTACTTACCATAATTGGGGCTGTATTTTTGGCATGGTTAAAAATATTTATTATACTTATTTATTTTATGGCTTATTTCATGGCACATCACAGTGCTGTACATACACAAATACATTATAAACCCATGAATCCAGATTCTGCAAGTCTGGACGCTTCCAAATTTTTGAATTTATGCCAGGTGTAGGATGTCACAGGAGTCACCCATCTGCAGCAGCTCCAGCCCCAACCGATCTAGGCACAGTCTGCAGCTCAAAGCACATTTTTGCTCAGTCCCAAAACAGCTGATCTGCTCTAAAAGTGGATCAGCAGAGGAGCTGAAATGACAACTCGAATCAAATGCTGGTTTTGTCGAGGGTGTGCCTGCTGTCTATACGTTGGCAGGAGAAGGAGGCAGGCACAGTGTACAGGCACAGCCTCCTTCTCCTCACACCTCACCTGTCTCTTGGTTGAGAGAAGAGCACTTAGAGGTGGAAAAAGTATGGAATCAGGAGCCAAGAAATCGATGTCACCAGGACTTGAAATACCAACAAGTCATGTAAAATACTGAAAGATGACGGAAGTTGCAAGTCTCAAAAGCAATGCAATCATGAAATGCGTCCCAAACTCAAAAATTTCACCAAGCATTTGGCAATGTTCCCGATGTGATGGGATTTCCTGTTGATTTGGAAACAACTGTTTTTGATTCAGCACGTAATCAGCAGTAACCACTGATCAGCAGTAGTGTTTAGCAACTGATTGACACAGATGCAGTCTCTCCCCAGCTGAGTGTTGGTGGTGTGTATTGCAGCTACACGGTTCTTTCAGGAATAGGGATTTTCACAGGGAGCCACATGCTGCATGACAAACATGGCATAAATTTAATCAAAGCCATGAAATCTGTCATAACTGTGAAAAAATACATCCTTAACACTAATAGCTATGGTTCTTTAAGATGACTGACTGCATGAATTCACACTTTTGGTAATGCGCATGCACTCGGCACAAAACAAGCAACAGTACCTAGAGAACAGTGTCCTTTGGAGCAGCATTTGACCTGCTTTTATCCTTTTATTTATTTTATTTAAATGTATAGCCCACCCTGTCCTGAGATTTCAGGCTGGGTAATATCATAAAAACAAATATTCAGTACAAAAAACAATATAAAAAATGAAAAGAAATAAAAAGTAAATGTAGGATAAACAGCCAAACAAATTAGTATAAAAATCTATTTCCGCCCACAGAACACCTGACAAAGGACATTTTGTATTTCTTTCAAAACATACTCAGGCTTGGGTTCTGATGAACGAACCTCCATGGGAAGGGAGTCCTAAAGTTAGAGACTGAGAGTACTTCTATGAGCACTTGCGTCGGGCACCAATGAAATCACCAAGAAGTGGTTCTCATCTGACCTTAGTGGGCATGATAAAGCATAGAGAAGGAGGCATTCTTTCAGATATGTAAGGCTCAAGCTATGGGGTGGGCCATGGCTTAGGTGGTAAAGTGCTTGATTTGCATGTATAAGGTCCCAAGTTTAGAAACCATGCTTTATATGGGAATCTATTTAATATGCATGCTGCCCGGCAAAGGAATTAAAGAATCTGGGGGAAGCACGCAATCCCCTGCATCTCCAATTCAGGCTCCCTGGTGGCACGCTTGGGTGAGGCCTCTGCCAGAAAGCTGGATTTGAAACCCTGCTGCCATGTCAGGTTGTGACAATACTGAGCTAAGATGGACCATTGGTCTGACTCAGATAATGTTGCAGGGGTAGCTTGGAATGGAGGAGAAAGGTCCCTGCTCCAGCACTGGCCAGGGACAAGTAGGAAATGATGCATCAGGAAGGCAGCTCCTTATATCCTTACTTAGGGGTTTATAGGTCAATCCCAACACCTTGAATTATGCCTGGAAATCTATTGAACTGGATGGAGCCAGTGCAGACTGTGAATCTCCTTGTACTTATTTCTCCCAAACCCACATAAGGAGCATAGCCTCCACCACTATTTAGCTATTTCTGCTCAATCCCAAAACTATTATTGGCAGTCAATTAGCAAAAATGCAGCCATTGTCCCAAGCAGTTGCTCTTCTTTCACTGACCATGGATTATCGAGATTCCTATACTTTGTAATTAGCAAACATGAGACTCAAAGGAGGTGGATCATAAATATCTCACCTGAGTGAACATTGCAGGACTGCTCCCCACAAACTGAATGCCTGGTCTAGATGAGAGTAATGCTATTTGAAGAGATGGCTGGCACACCTGAGTCTATCTTTAGAGACTACAATGCTGGAGATGTTAGAGCACATTCTACCAGGACAAAGGCAGCTGCTGGTCTCAAACACTTATTTGTGTTAGAATCCCATCTAGAGTAGTGATTCTCAAACTGGGGGTTCAGAAAGTACCCAGGGTGCTGTGTGAAGGAGCATAACTACTGAACTCAGGGTCCACTAAGAACTTGGGGGTGTTTCCAAAATGGTGGGGTAGCAAGTTGGAAAGAGAGGGAGCATGATGTATATACATATTCTGGTATGTTTTATATTTTGATGATGGATTTTAGTATGAATCTTTGTGGTTTTATTTTTTAATTCTGTAAGCCACCCCAAGCTGCCAATGGCAGGTTGGGGTGGGGTATTAAATGTAAATAAATAAATAAATAAATGTGTGGGGCATGGAGTCACAGACAGGAGGATGGTGGAACAGGACCAAAAACGTTTGTGAAGCCCACTGCTCTAAATCATTGCACGAGAGTATGCAGAGTCTAGCCCACTGAATAGTGTCTACTTGGGAATTGGCTAGTTCCTAGCATTATACTCATATACTGCATTCAAGGTGACTTAGATCTTGTTCATACAACACCCTTGCAAACACCACCTGTTTCAGTTCACACAGTTGCCCAACTCTCTCCACATTTCAGTGGTTCCCTCTTTTCCCTGTGGTATTTCCCACAATGCAAAGGGTATGGAGAACTGCCCTTGTGATATCCCTACATATAATGTTGCAGGGGTAGCTTGGCATGGAGGAGAAAGTCCCTGCTCCAGCACTGGGCCAGGGACAAGTAGGAAATGATGCATCAGGAACTGAAGCTTGTTTTTGGAGAATTCTCAAAAACCAGTCTCCTCCAGCCAGTGCATGCTGAAAATAGCTGAAAATATAATTTTGTTAATTTTGGGCTGGGCTGGGCTATGAGTGATGTACAGGAGAGCAAGCAACATCCCTCACCTTGCACAGACAGGGCAGAGCTACTTGCAGGAGCTGGCACGCTGGTCAGTGTAGATACCCATTATAGAAACAAGAAGGCAGGATCATGACCACCCTCTCCTTTGTTCAACAGAGCAGGACTATGGTCTGTTGTCAGGAGTGGTCTCCATCCAGATGGACAGCTCATCTCCCTTGCCCAACAGGGCAGCACACCAGTGATTTTACTCCACTGCTAGGCCTTTTGGGGATGGGGTTGTTGAACATTGCTAAGGTGATAAGAGGCAGCTGCGCTGCTATTAATCTGATCAGAGCCTCTTTGAAAGCCTGAGTCTATTTGTTTCTATGATCTAAACAAGGGTTTAAGAGTTTACACAGCAATCATTACTTGGAGTATTAAAGACTCTCAGTAAGTCCTTGGGCAGATGGGGCTGGCCCAGTGTTAAATGGTAATCAGAGAACAGTTACATGAGCCTTGCTCGTTCTTCTCTGCTTGTTACTAGCTAGACTCATCATGGTCCTCAAGTCATGCTTTCTCTGGTGCCAAAGCCTGAGCTGAACGTTGCATTGGTTTCAGTAGCATGGTCAGAAAAACATCTTATTCAGTATAGGGGATAACAGACAATGTGCGATCAAAGAGGTGCTGCTTTTAGTGTTTCTTTTATCCCCAGAAGTCAGGGGTTGTCAGTGCCTGCAGTGCACACAGGGGCCCAATATGACATACAAGGCCCCTTTTACAAGTGGGGAACTGAAGCCAAGACACAGTGATTTATCCAAGGCCATCCAGTTAGGTCAGGTTTTGAACTCAGGGCTCCAAATCCAGCATGCTATCCACTGGACCACAATGGCCTCTGCAAGCTATGCTAATATGTATATAAGAGTTTCTTTCTACCTACAACTATTGTGATTTTGAAAATAAAAGAAAAGTCATACAATTGCAAATAAATGTACAAATAAGAACTAGTATATTTTAACCTCCCAACTATGTGGCTGAAATGCTGGCTGCTTTGAAGTCAATGAGACTTTGCTGTTGACATCAGTGGAGGCATTATTTTACCCCATGAGAATAGCCTAAAGATGCCAGCCTTGATTCAGCTACGCTTAATTAATCATATACCTATATTTTAAGCACATGAATCCTTCTGTTAAGCTCAGTGGGACTTCTGTTTATAATTAGGTACATGCTTCGGTACCTTACTGAATTGGGGACACAGGTCTTGATGTAAAACTCAATGAGGTCATTGGGAGTCTTTCCATTAACTTTGGTTGACTTTGGACTAGGTTAATAGTAAAAGATATCTGTAAGGATGATCAAATAAGGAACAGGAGATCCTGAAAAGTATGTGCAAAAATGACTAAGAAACTTTCCTGGCTGCTTGTCCTAGATCTAGCACCCAAACATTGTTCTGTTTGCTTCTATTGTAGAGATGATGAAGAGAGAAAAAAATCCCCATCAGATGGTACCGATGAGAAGGATAATGGAACCCACACAAAGGCTGTTAGCCGCATTGGCAATTCTGGCAACCCTTTCCTGGACATTCCTCATGACCCCAATGCTGCTGTGTACAAAACTGGGTTCCTGGCTCGGAAAATTCATGCCGACATGGATGGAAAGAAGAGTGAGCATCTTTCATTTTCTATTAATGTTTTCTGTCTGTTTTCTTTCTAGCTTTGCCATCATTATAGACCAGGGGTGGGGGATATCAGGCTCGGGGTGGGGCAAGATTTTTTTGTGGCCCATTTTCTGGCTCTGGCTCCAGGGTCCAGTTCAAACACCAAAACACTGAAAAACTGAGCTCTGGTTAAGTGACCAAAGATTGATTGATTGATTGATTAAAAACTCTTATACCCTACCCTCTCCGACCACAGGTGGCTCAAGGCAGCTTACAACAATAAAAACAAAATAGCAATAATAATTCAGTTAAAATACAACATCATATAAAATTCCCCCATCATCCCATCTCTCCCCACCCCCCAATCCCATCCCTCCACTCCCTCCCTGACCCGTCCCTTCCACCAAATGCCTGACAGAACAGCCAGGTTTTACAAGCCCGACAAAAAGTCAGCAGGTCTGGAGCTAAGTGAGCCCCAGGGCATTCATGCAAGAATGAGGACATTCATGCAACGATATGAAACGGAGCTATGGCACAGATGCCTGATCTGGACCCGCCTTTTCTTGAGCACACTGCCTAAATAACCACACGTGCAACTTCTATGAGGCCCTTGGAGCTTGTGCTAATTTTCAAAGTGGCCCCTGGGAGGGAAAAGGCTCTTCACCTCTGTTATAGACAGTTAGTATCTGCGGCAGGCTGGAGATGTGGTTGGGATATCATAGTGTACTGAGGGCCAGGAGGCCAGATTCCAAGAAGGGCCAGACAGTAAACCAGGGTCATGGTCAAACCATGCTGCTAGATCAAGAATCAAGGCTAGCGTGTCGGGGGAAGGGACAGCCCATGGCTATGGTTAGAGCTGTGCCAGGTCATGAGCCAGGAGATCTGAGCCAAGAGGAGAGCAGGCACTGGGCAGGAGGTTGGGAGCAGGGACCAAATAGGAAGCTAGGTACACACATCCTAGTCCAGGTAACTACTGCTTGCGAATTGGGGCCTAAGGTCAGCTGTGAGGTGGGGTATACTCCAGCACTGCTTGCTGTGGATCAGTGATAGTGAACAGCTGTCTGGGCAACATAGTGGTCAGAGCGCCACCTAGACTCCCTGCAGTCTGGGCTTGAGCTGGCAGGGTCTTATGCTGTGTTCTAAGAGTACAGGTCTTTCTGCCCATAAGTGAGAACAGTGCTGCTAAATCAAGGGTATTACTGCAAAAACGCTGGTGCTGGAGGAGGTGAATGTATTAAGCTTACGGAAAAGGAGAGACACTTGCTTTCTGGCTTGTTTTCTGTGCTCAGCCATTAGGCAAATGCAGTGCTGTCTGCTTGACCCCCTCTAGGCTAGTGCCCAATTCATCCTTCTAGAAATGGGATTATTTATTTCTTCTGCACCAGCTACAAAGCAGATACCCTGGACTTAATTAATTGACCCTTTGAAAAGCAGGGCACAGAAGCATTCCGAGGAAGATCGAGTGGAAGCTGGAGTCAGGTTAATCGAGTTTCATTTGTGGTGTTTGCTTTTCAGCCCCCAGAGGGAAGCGAGGCTGGAAAACATTTTATGCTGTGCTGAAGGGAACAGTGCTTTACTTGCAGAAGGTAAGAAAGAAAGCTTTCTTAGCAAAACTAATTAAAAGAAGGCTAAAGCAATGGCTTCCAAATCTCTTGTTCTCAGAGCCTCCATTCAGAGGGTGGCAGATAGACAGATGGATACCCACTGTGTGTGTCCAACACACACATGTCACACCCTTGATCCACACTGCTTCACATCGTCATTGTTGTGTTACTAGGGTCACTCTGCCCCCTTCTCGCATGTGCACACACAGGCATCTCTCCAGTCAGCGATATCCCTGTTTCAGGTTCAGGCTTCTTGCTTTCATCTTCGAGGCTCTTAGCTCTGTTCACATCCACTTGTGTGCTGCTGTCTCTAATGTCCTTCCCTTTCTTGTCTATATCATCAGTGCCACCAACAGCATCACTCTGTAAGCACCACACATACCCTTCTCCAAGCTGCCTCCTATGCTGCTTGTTATGTATGGAACATCCTTCCCAAACTGCTCTGACTGGCCACTTACCCTATCATTAAATGAATTAGAGCTATTGGTTGTGGGTTTTGACTTATTCTGCAACAAATTATGCTCTGTATCCCCATAAAGGAGCATTTGACATGATACCATGAAGGTTGGTTTTTTTTTCCCCAATAAACCAATGGCTTGTGGGTTAGAGGGCTGTGATTTTATTCCAAGAGGGGAGATTGCGGTTAATAAGATTTCAGAGTGAAAATCAGCACTGCATACAACTGGTAGCACTATAGAAATAAGAAGTAGTAGTACTAATAGTAGTAGTAGTAATAGAATTTTCTGTGTTTTAAATGGTCTTTTGAGTGTTTATAAGAGTATGTCAATGTTTCCATTTGAAGTTTTTGAAGGGCATATGTATCTATTGATGCAGACAGAAAGAGAGGAAATTTTTCTGACTTCCCCTCCCACCCCCTCTCTAATCTTTAGAAAATGAAATAACAATTTTATTTCTGGTTAAATCTTTCCGCACACAAAAAACATACTACTGGCATTCAGAGATTGTTCTTTGGGTGTGATCCTCCAGCATCTTAGCACTGACACTAGCATTTAGCCCTGGCAGTCCTATTCACTTTGCAGTTTTACTGCATTAAGATTCTCTTTAAAAAGGGTGAACGCTACTCTGATGTGTTTCATTGCTAATCCCAAATTCAGTCACATAAAAGCCATTTTGCAAATGCCACAGTAAAAAATGTGGCTTTTAGCAGATATGTCAATTCATGGATTAATTTTTAATAAAGGCCTTTTAAAGCCCTGACTGCTCAGAGAGACTTGCCTGTCACGGTTTCAAAGGAAGTGCTGTGCCTGTGCACCCCAGGGCATTTGCACACCTACAGGTTTGTCACCCCTGCACTATAGCTGCTAGGGTGCATTCCCTTCTTGACTTGTCTCCCAGTTCAAAAAAGGGTTTGGGATTATTCAAACTTTGAAACAGCATCCACCTTCAGGAGAAACTTAGCATGGAAAATCAGGCTGGACATTGAATATTTTAGTGTACCTGAAATCAGTTGGTTTTTAAGAGAAGCAGGTTTTTTTTGCAATCCTAGCTGTAACTAAAGCTGCCAACCTGTTGTTTCCTTCGGCAATTAATCACACTAAGATTTATCCTGATTTTCAGGCATGTTCGTTTAAGTATATAGCTTGGCTTCCATCACTGAGAGTTGCATTGTGTTTCTATGCACTTGCTGTCTGACCTTGATTAAATCATTTCACCTTTCTGTGCTTCTGCTTTCCCTCTAACCCCTTTTTATTGTTGTTAATTGTGTTTGTTACAGTAGCCCCTTGAGTCCCCCATATGAGATGAGGACCCAATTGTGCTTGGCATGGGGGAAAAAGAGACAAATCCTTGCTCTGAAGAGCTTATAATCGTTTAAAAAAAAAACCACAAGGCAAGAGAAGCAAAGAATAGGGGAAAGTGATGACACCACATGGTAGCAAAATGAACAGTCTAGTGGCTTGCAAATATCATGCTAAAGTTACACATCCATTTTATTGTGGTTGGGAGATAGTTACAAAGGGAAATGGGCTGTAAAGATGAACAAATAATGTGGGAAGGCTTTAGGGGAGGGAGGAGAATAAGGAGGGCAGTAGAAGTGAGGCTGAAGAAAGCAGGGTGTGAGAGAGAGGAGGAGGAGGTGGGGCCTAGCAACAAAGCTGCACATGGCATGGGAAGTTGAATAATCTAGTCAGGTGCTGACAGTATCCTTACCATCCCTAAGCTCCTGGTGTAGCTGCTTCCTAGCTGGCTGCATGCCTTGGTGACTGGCTCCTCTTCCCAGCCCCCTTTGTCCTCCTGTTTGTGTGGCTGTGGGGCTGGAGTCAGGCTGTATGGACCTTCCTACGCCTGGAGGAGAGGGTTCCCCATGTGGTTTTGAACTTAGGGCTGCAGCAGCAGAGGGTCAAACTCAGCTGAGACTCTGCTTCTCACCTCTTTGCATGCTGCAGCTGGACCTGCTTCTTCTGCTTCTCTGCTGGCTGGGCAGAGCCCTTTTGTCTGATTCACCTGTTTAGCTGATATCACCAAACCATTTATCCCAGAGTATTCCCACTGACTTGAATAGAAGTGGGCATTAAACTGCAAGCTTTAGGAGGAAAGGCCTCTCTCTCGCTATTATTATTATTATTATTATTATTATTATTATTATTAATATTATTAACAAACATTTATATAGCGCCAGCAGTGTACCTGGCACTTTACAAAGTAATAAAATAGACACGGTCCCTGCCCCTAGGGCTTACAATCTGAGAGACAGGAGCTGGGGGAGAGACATAGGAAGGGGAACAGAGGGAGAGACAAGGGGTCTAACATTCATGAAGATGCGAGGTCTCAAGTGCACGTACTTGGCTTGGTTACGATGAGAATGACAGCAGGCAGGTCCATGTTGCAAGGATAAGGGTAAACCGATCGTAGGTATAGGAATAGTGGCTCAGCAGGATAAAGAGTCAGACAGAGCAGAGCGAAAGAGGTGAGTTTTAAGGAGAGATTTGAAGGTATGAAGGGAGGGGGCAAGGCGGATGTGGACAGGGAGGGAGTTCCAGGCATGGGGGGCAGCAAGTGAGAAGGGACGAAGGCGCTTAGGGGAGCAGGGAAGGCGTGGAAGGGTGAGAGAAGGGACAGAGGAGGAGCGAAGTGCACGGGCTGGAGTATGGAGGGCGATAAGTGCAGAGAGGTAGGGGGGAGCAAGGTTGTGAAGAGCTTTATAGGTGAAGACTAGGAGCTTGTGCAGGATTCGTTCAGGAAGGGGAAGCCAGTGAAGCGAAGAGAGGAGGGGCTGCACATGGTCGAAGCGACTGGCGAGGTAGATGACCCTGGCAGCAGAGTTTTGGACAGAGATGAGGGGAGAAAGGTGAGACCGGGGAAGGCCAGTGAGAAGGAGGTTACAGTAATCGAGGCGAGAGATGACCAGAGCATGAACAAGAGTTTTGGCAGACGAGACAGAGAGAAAAGGGCGAATCTTAGCAATGTTATGGAGGGAGAAGCGACAGGATTTAGCAACAGAGTCAATGTAGGGTTTAAAAGAAAGGGCTGAGTCAAAGATGAAGCCTAGGCTACGGGCTTGGGGGACAGGCAGGATGGTGACTCCATCAATAGTTATTGACAGTGAGGAAGGAGAGGAAGGATGAGGGGGGAAGATAAGGAGTTCAGTTTTAGCCATGTTGAGTTTGAGTTGACGTTGAGACATCCAGGTAGAGATGTCAGAGAGACAGTTGATGAGACGAGCTTGAACAGAGGGAGAGAGAGAGGGAGTAGAGAGATAGAGTTGAGTGTCATCAGCATAGAGGTGGTATTGGAAGCCATGGGAGGCAATGAGTTTGCCTAAGGATGAGGTATAGATCGAGAAGAGGAGAGGGCCAAGAACAGAGCCTTGAGGAACACCAACTGAGAGGGGGAAGGAGGAGGAGGCGGAGTTGGAGAGAGACACATTAAAGGAGCGGTCAGAGAGGTAGGAGGAGAACCAGTTATGGACAGAGCCACAAAAGCCAAGGGAGTGAAGGGAATCCAGCAAGAGTGAGTGGTCAACAGTATCGAAGGCAGCAGAGAGATCAAGGAGGACAAGAATGGAATAGAGACGTTTAGATTTAGCCACCAGAAGATCGTTGGTGATCTTAGCGAGAGCAGTTTCAGTAGAATGAAGGGGGCGGAAGCCAGATTGGAGGGGGTCAAGGGAGGAGTTGGAGGATAGGAAGTCAAGGCAGCGGGAGTAGACAACACGTTCAAGCAGCTTGGAAGCAAAAGGAAGGAGTGAGACAGGACGATAGCTAGAAGGGTCAGAGGGGTCAAGAGTGGACTTTTTGAGAATAGGAGAGACTGTGGCATGTTTGAAGGCAGAAGGGAAAGAGCCAGTAGAGAGGGAGAGGTTGATGATGTGCAGGAAGGAAGGGGCGACAGTGGGAGTAATGGAGGTGAGGAGGCGGGAAGGAATGGGATCAAGGGGGCAAGTGGAAGGGTTGGAGGAGGAGAGCAGAGAGGAGATTTCCTTAAGGGAGGCAGGGGAGAAGGAGGACATGAGAGAAGGAGGGGGAGGAGGGAGAGGGGTGGGAGTGGGAAGAGAGGAGTGGGAAGCGATGTCGAGGCGGATCTTGTCTATCTTGGAGGTGAAGAAGGAGGCAAGATCCTGAGCAGAAAGGGAAGAAGGAGGGGGAGGACAGGGAGGCTTGAGGAGGGAGTCAAAGGTAGAGAACAGGCGGCGAGGGTCCCGAGAACAGGACTCAATGCGGGAGGCATAGTAGTGTTGTCTAGCAAGGGAGATAGCAGAAGTAAGGGTGGAGAGACAGAATTTGAAGTGAAGGAAGTCAGCGTGAGAATGGGATTTGCGCCAGAGTCGTTCAGCAGCACGAGTGCAAGAACGGAGGTGGCGGATACTAGGGGTGAGCCAAGGACGGGGGTTGTGGGAGAAGGCAGGGCGGGAAGAGAGAGGGGCATGGGAGTCAAGTGTGGAGGAGAGAGAGGCGTTGAGAGCAGAGACAGCGGAGTCAGGGGAGGAGGAAGAGAAGACTGTAGGAAGAAGGGGAGAGAGAGAGGAGGCAAAGTCCAGGGGATCAATAGCTTGAAGGTCACGGAAGGGGCGTAGAGAAGGGGAAGAGGAGGGGGGACAGTGGGAAATGTTGAAAGAGGCAAGGAAGTGGTCTGATATAGGATGAGGATCGAAGGAGAGATCAGCGACAGAGCAGTTTCTAGAGAGGACAAGATCAAGAGAATGGCCATTAGTATGGGTGGGGGAGTTGGTCCAAAGGTGGAGGTTGAAGGAGGAGGCTAGGGAGAGGAAGCGAGAGACTGAGGGCTGAGATGGGTCATCAACATGAATGTTGAAGTCACCAAGGATGAGAGTGGGGATATCAACAGAGAGGAAGAAAGTGAGCCAGGACTCAAAGTCAGAAAGAAAGGAAGAGAGAGGACCAGGGGGACGGTAGATGACAGCAACACGTAGATGGAGGGGGGAGTAGAGGCGCACGGAGTGAGCCTCAAAGGTATGGAAGGAGAGAGAGGGGGGAGGAGAAATTGGTTGGAACTGACAGGATTTAGCAAGAAGGAGGCCCACCCCACCACCCCGTCCTTCAGGGCGGGGTTGGTGAGAGAAGGAGAGACCCCCACAGGAAAGGGTAGCAGGCGTGACAGAGTCCGAGGGAGTGATCCAAGTTTCAGTAAGGGCAAGGAGCTGGAGGGAGCGAGAGAGGAAAAGATCATGGATATCTTATATCCATGGATATCTTATATCGCTAGGAGGAGGTACGGTGCTTAGAGCAAAGGCATCCTGATCTCAGCTCCTGCAGTGCATGCAATTAATGGTAGCTACGTTGCCTTCCAATAGTTTTACCAAAGGCTAGTGAGGGCCTGGTTCTGCCCCCACTGTTGTTGTTCTATTGACAGCCTTTTTCCTGTTTATAAGCATGTATCACTGTACTATCTAAGCAACGTTTTTGTCAATGTACTCAGGTATGGCATGAGAAGAACTGGACCTAGTACCCATATAGTCAGGTACCCAAGTTCACTGCGTTTTCCTCCATTGGTGGTAGTGGGGGAAATGCATTGAACATGGGTCCTTGCATATAGTCAGTGAAACTATTTTGGTGCTAACTGTTCCCCTTCATGTTGTTTCCCTTTTGAATTAAAGATGATAGTGAGATAATTTTTGAAACAACGAACGGTGCCGCAGCCAGAGAGGCCAGGCTTGAAATATTCACAATTAGTTAAATGCAGATACATATTGCGTAAGATCAGATATTTGACATGTCTGTCCTGCTCATGGATGTGTCTAGACTCAGGCTAATTTCCTGCTCTCTGGGATAGAATATGATGGGAAATCAGCAGCAGAGGAGATTGCTATAATGTCTGTTCATTAGGCTGACCTGGAATGTGATGTGTGTATAGAAGAGAAAGAGAGAGAGAGATAATGGAAGAATGTAAGCTTAAACTGGCTGTTGTGCCAGGAATTATTTCTTGACAAACGACGTAGTAAAGAAGGCATTAATATTTTATGTGGATTAGATTTAGTTTTCAGGGTTGTCATCCCTGGGGAGTTGCAATTTGCCTTTTATAGTGCTGTGTATCTTAAGATACTGTGGCCATGATCCACAGTCCACTTACTGAAGAGTAGTCTGGGCTTTTATGGGATTACTCTAGAGTAAATGGTTTGTGAATTGCAGTCTGTGTCTATAACATTGCTCAGTCCTTTTCTCCCCAGAAAAAATCAACACAAGAAACTATGATGTGCAGTGATTGTGACATAGAGAGCCTAGCCAAGCATCCACACATGAGGATTTACAGGATCCTCTTTAAAAGAAAGCCTTTGTAATCACCCTGGGTAGCTTCAATGCATATTCATTTGGATTTAAATAGTAAAAAGGTATCTACACAAGAGCTGTATGTACTTTGATGTGTCATGCTGCAGCAGCATAATACCCTCAGCAACGTTATAAGATGAACAGGAACAAATTGCTCCACTTGGCCAAATAACTACAAAAAGGCTCTCTTCCACCCCCTATCATTCCAGGAAGGATGCCCAGTAAAAATGTCCACTCAGTGGGTAGGTGGTATACAGTTCAGGTATGCAAAGCAAAATCTACTTTAGCGCATTAAAATGGATCCTAAAGGGCACAGACTCTGAGCCAGCTGAAGATGAGGAAAGCTATTTCTGGCCAGCTCTGTATAAATCCAAGAAAAGAGACTGCACACCGCATTTATCCAATAGCGATAGTGATGCCACAGCTCCTACCAGTTCTTCAGAATGCTTCCTGCACAGGCTGCCTGCTTTGGACTCAATTTAAGCCAGCTGACTTTGCAACAACACGTTGGAACAGTAAGTGAGCTACTGAATGTTGTCCATGTTTGAAGGAGATGTAATTGGTGAAAAGCGCTCCTCGCTACAGCCCCAACCTGGGCATCTAGGCGGAGCTGTGGATCAAGGAGCACTCCCAGGCTCTGAACCTGAGGAACCAGTGGGGGACAAACCTCGTCGATGACGGGAGCCAGCACACCCACCGCCTTCCCCACTAGCATCACCTCCATCTTGTTGGGATTCAGCTTTATTCTACTTGTCCTCATCCAGTCTCCCACAGCCGCCAGACATCTTGTAAGCACCAAAACTGCAGAGCCTGGGTCAGATTAAAAGGAAAGACAGAGTTGGGTGTCGTCAGAATATTGATCACACCGAACTTCAGAGCTCTGCATGACCTTATCCAAGCTGCATATACATGTTGAACAAGAGAGGGGACAAGATGGAACCCAGCAGGACTCTACACGAGAGGTCCCAAGGAGATGGAAAATGTTCCCTGAGTACCACTCGATGAGTTCTTCTGGCCAGGAATGAGCAGAACCATTCAAGAACAGTTCCGCCCACACTGGTTCGGTCCCACAGATGAGACACCATTTTGGGGGGGGGGGGAAGGTGAGTTCAGTCTTGCCCATATTAAGCTTGAGTTGGCGGCAAGGCATCCAAGCAGAGATGTCAGAAAGACAGCGATATAAGACTGGATGGTGGAGGAGAGCATGGAAGTGGAGAGAGAGAGTTGCGTGTCACCAGCATGCAGGTGATACTTGAAACCGTGGGATTCAGTGAGTTTACCTAGAGAAAGAGTGTACAGGGAGAAGAGAAGAGGTCCCAGGACAGAGTCTTGGGGAACTCCCACAGAGAGGGGAAGCAGTGTAAAGGAGGACGTACCAGCAAGAGAAACATTGAAGGAGTGGTTCAAGAATTATGAAGAGAATCAGTCAAAAACAGTGTTCTGGAAACCAAGGGAGCATAGTGAATTCAGGAAGAGGCAGTGGTCGATGGTATCAAAGGCAGCAGGGGGATCGAGGAGGACAAGAGCAGAGTAGACGCCCTTAGACTTAGCTAAGAGAAGGTCATTAGTGATTTTGCCGAAGGCAGTCTCGGTTAAGTGAAGATGGTGGAAGCCCAGTTGGAGGGGGTCAGGGGAAGAGTTAGAAGAGAGGAAATCAAGACAGTGCATGTAGACAGCCCACTCCAGGAGTTTGGAAGTGAAGGGTAGGAGTGAAATGGGGAGGTATTTGGAAGGGTTGGAGGGGGTCAAGAGTAGCCTTCTTAAGGATAGAGCAGAGAAGGCACAGTGGTGGGGGCAATCGCTTTTGGGAGGTGAGAGGGAATGGGATCAAGGGAGCAGGTGGAGGGGTTGGATGAAGAGATGAGAGAGGCGACTTCGTCAAAGGATGCTGGAGAGAAGGAGGAGAGAAGAGAGGCAGGAGGGGGAATAGCAGGGAAGGAAGTGGGGAGGGAGGGGGTTGAGAAGCAATAGGAGGGAGGAGTTTATCAGTCTTGTTGTTGAAAAAGGAGAGAAGATCCTGTGCAGAGAGAGAGGTAGGTGGGGGAGGGCAGGGAGGCTTCAGAAGGAAGCAAATGTTGAGAAGAGTCGGTGGAGGTTCCTGGAGTGAGATTCGGTTACTGTGGAGTAATAGTGGTCTTTGGCCAGGGAAAGGGCATCACTAAATGCAGATAGAGCAAACCTATAGTGGATTAAGTCGGGAAGCTCACACGACATCTGCCAGAGGTACTCAGTGGCTCGAGAGCATGGTCAGAGGTGGCAGATAGTAGAGGTGAGCCAAGGATGGCGATTTATACGATGGATTGGACAGCACAAGAGCGGAGCAAGCGAGTCAAGGGTGGAAGAAAGGGGTGAGTTGAAGGCAGGGCTGTGTTGAGCACCGTGTTTCAAAAGGTATTAGAAAGCAGACTCAGGGTAGGGGGTAGCCCAGCATTGCTGAGCAGGCGGTAGAGGAGACAGCAGAGTCTGGGCAAGTGGTAGAGAACACAGATGAGAGGGGGGGGGGAAGAGGGAAGAAGCAAAGTCAAGAGGGTCAATGGATTGTAGGTTATGGAAGGAGTGAGAGGTTGGGGAAGCAGGAAGTGGTGAGTGGGAGAGACAGAACAAAGCAAAGTGATGGTCAGAAACAGGAAGGGTGTCAAGGGAGAAGTCTGAGAGAGAACAGTTTTTTGATGAGATAAGGTCAAGGGAGTGGCCATCGCAATAGGGGGAGGGGGATGCAATAGGGGGAGGGGGAGCGGGACGTAAAATTGCAATCAATGTGCCTCAAAGGAAGAAAAAGAGTGAGAGGGAGGAGTGACATGGGGTTGGAACTGGCAAGATTTGTCAAGGAGCAGGCCAACACCACCACTGCAGTCGTCATGGTGAGTTGGTGAAGATGAGGCCACCTTTTAACACTGTTTTAAAACAGCTATCTGTTAATGTCATGAGATGTTGCCTAGTTCTAGCATAATTCCTTAAGATATCTGCAATGGTGAACTCTACAATGTAATTCAAAATGCACTTCCATAGACTTACTTACAACCACATCTAACTCAACAAAAATGTTTTGGACACCAAAAACTGAGTGTTAAATTAAAACTGACGTAATGTGATTCTTCGGATTCCTGCTAGGTCTTTTAGGGAAGTTAAGAGAAACTCAAAATTCATATTAAATGCAGTCAGCTAATAAATTAGGTGTATCCCAGATGTTTTACCTCTTCTTTTAAGCAAGAAGAAAATCATCCGTCAATGCCATCTGCACATTGTCATTGCCTATCAAAGTATTTATTTTATTTATTTAACTATTTTTCTACCCCACCCCCTCCTGCTCACAGAGCAGCTCGAGGCAGCTTGCAAAATACATCAACAATAAAAACACACACAAAATATCATTTAAAACATTTTTTAAAATTAAAAGAACTAAAAGGGCAGAATTCCCCCTCCCCACCCTACCCGTCTCCCTCTCCAAAGGCCCGACAGAACAGTCAGGTCTTACACTGTCTACGGAAAGAGGGGAGGTCCGGGGTCAGGCAGGCCTCTATCAGGAGGGAGTTCCACGGCTTGGGAGCAGCCACCAAGAACGCCCTTCCCATCGTCGCCACCCGGACAACCCGGGGGACTTCGAGTTGGGCGTCCACGGCTGACCACAGGGGTCGCAATGCAATTTGGGGCCTGAGGCAGTCCCACAGGTAAGCCAGGCCGTTTAAGGCTTTGTAGGTCATTACCAACACCTTGAATTGGGCCTAGAAGATAATAGGCAGCCAGTGCAGAGAACGGAGCACCAGTGTAATGTGCTCGTGTCAACCCGTCCCCATTAACAGACGGGCCGTCGCATTCTGCACCAGCTGCAACCTCCGGACCGTCCCCAAGGGTAGCCCCATGTAGAGTGCGTTACAGTAGTCTAGTCTAGAGGTAATAAAGACATGGATGATGGTGGCCAGATCCGAGTTCGAAACATACGGCCGCAGCCATCGTACCAGATGTAATTGGTGAAATGCTCCCCTCACCACAGCCTCCACCTGGAGGTCCAGGCAGAGCTGTGAGTCGAGGAGCACCCCCAAACTACGGACCTGTGTGGCCATATGGGGGCAGACCCCATCAGTGATGGGGGCCACCACCACCCCAGCCCTACCCAGCAACATCACCTCCGTCTTGTCGGGATTCAACTTCAGACGGCTCACCCTCATCCAGTCCCCCACAGCTGCCAAGCATTGGGTGAGCACCAAGACTTCTGAGTCTGCAGAAAAAGAGAGGTAGACTTGTGTGTCATCAGCATACTGATGACAACGCATGCCGAACCCTCTCACGGCCTCACCCAAAGGCTGTATATACATGTTGAACAGGAGAGGGGACAGAATAGAACCCTGCGGGACTCCACACGTGAGGTCCCGGGAAGATGAAGTACATTCCCCGAGAACCACATACTGACTTCTCCCAGCCAGGAATGAGTGAAACCATTCAAAAACAATTCCACCCACCCCGGCCCGGTCCCGCAGCCGAGCTACCAACATCTCGTGGTCAGCAGTATCAAATGGAGCAGACAGATCTAATAGAATTAAAATAGAAAATCTGCCCCGGTCTAATTCATGGTGCAGGTCATCAACCAAAGTCAAAAGCGCAGTCTCCATGCCAAACCCAGGGCGAAAACCAGACTGCAAGGGATCAAGGAAACGGATCCAATATTGATGCCCCTGAAGCTGCCGAGTCACCACCCATTCAATGGGGAGTGTTCTGGGCCCACTACAGGCCCAGGGGAGGTTAGAGACTGGCCGATAGCTGGCTGGGGAGTCAATGTCAAGAGATGGTTTCTTGAGCAGGGGCCTCACCACTGCCTCTTTGAGGCGGCTCGGCACCCTGCCCTCCCTAAGGGAGGCATTGAGAACCCCTGCCAGCAACGACCCTAATGTCTCCCAGCAGCTTCTTTGGAAGGGATGTAGGATACTGGAAGAAGTTGGGTCTTCGCAATATTGTTTCTCCAAGTAGGGAAAGTGAAACAAGGCTATAGGTGGCTAGATCATTGACAGCCACTGACAGTTTCTTAAGAAAGGGCCTAACCAGCTTCGTGTTTGATGTTAGTTTGTAGCTTGTCTTCCTCTGGAAGGTACTACTAGTCTGCAACTGTAGTGGGCCCAGGACACTCCCTACTAGCCTTCACCAATTTATGCCACTTTGCTCATGGAAAGAGTATTTCCCCTAAAGCATTCAGATTTCTTCCTTAAAGATAGGATTATACAAGGTCAGACAGTGCAGCACATCCCACCCCCTCCTGCTCTGACCTCACCCAAATTCAAACCCTTGCTAAATATGCTTCAGATCCGGAAGAAGTCAAGAATTAAACTAGAAGAAGGCTGGTTGTTTAGATGGTTCATCAGCCAGAGCTGTTAACCTGGTTGGGACTTAAGAATAGGTGGAAAAGGCAGAGGTCTTATAGTCTCTCTGCTATCTTTTGGGTCTATGTGGCACTAAGTAAATTAGCTTGGCAAGTTGCACCAGCATCAGCTCAGTTACCCCATTCAGCAAGCAAGGTCAGCTACTCCAACAGGAAACATATCATGGATTGCTATTATTATTATTATTAGTCATTCATATAACACTTTCAATGTTCAAAATACTTTACAACCCATATCTAGCTCACCCTCCCAATAACCCTGTGAGGTAGGTCATTATTGTTCTCCTTTTACAGATAGGAAACTGAGGCTGAGAGATAATGACTTGCCCAAGTCTACCCAGTGAGTTCATGGCTCATATCGATCATCCAAGTCTGGCTCTGGATGGGCACATGGCATTGGATTTATTGGTGACCAGTTTATCAGCATGAGCTAGAGCTTTGAAACCATTGTATCCATGGTATCAAATTTCTTTCCTTGATGAGATTACCATTATATGCCGAGTACTAAATATCTGCCTGGGGGAAATCAAGCCTTGTCATGATAGATAATCTGGGAGAGAGGTGATCAACTCTGAGTTGATCCTTTTCATAATCCATCAGATGTCCAGTTTGTAGCAGTCGTGCTCCACCTGTTTAGTACTGGAAACCTTGTAGGTAAAGCTCTATACATTCAGTCCCACACATGCCTGCTCCTGTGCCACTTACTTCTGCTTGCATAAAACGAAATCCTGCTTTCTTCCCCATTCCTCTTAATCCCCCACTTACTCCCAGATGTGAAGCAGATAGGATTACGTGCAGGTTTGCTTCCTCCCATGTTGCATGATAAATCCCAGCCCCCAGCTTGGGCTTAAGTATTTGTGGTGCAGGAGGAGCGGCACTCCCAACTATTGAGCAGGCCACCTTCTCTTGCAGCATCTGCAGGTGGGAAAGGTTTATATTCTCCCTGCCGTTTGTTCAGCTGTTCATTAAAGGAATAAGGTAGCCCTACCTACTCATAAGTGCTCCTGGAGGGAGAGGAGGATTAAGACCTGTGCTGTGGGTGAGAGCTTTCTTGCTCCCCATCAAACAGGAAGAGGCTGGGGTGTGTCTGCTCCTGCCAGTTGCTAAGGGTAACTATTTCCTTGTGGTTGCACAGGACCCTGAATCAGGGTTAGATATATAAGGGCTAGTGTGATTTACAACCTCTCTTTAGGTCTCTGTTATTCTCCCCTCTCGCCCCCTGTGTCTACCTGTTTTTGCCTTGTTGGGGTGAGGGAGAGTGGGAGCCTGGAACCAAGCCCTGGAGGGGTCCCCGTTGAATACTATTGGGAGCCACGCTGATTGACTGCTGGGACACCTGAGACTGGGGAGGAGCCATGCCCTCTGGGAGAACTCATAATCATCGGGGCAGTGCGCCTAAGGGCTGCGCGCACAAGGGTGCGCCCTTGTGTGCGCGGCCTTAGGCGCAGGACGGGCGCAGGCCTAGGACTTTGTTACCAGACTTGTTGGAGGGTGGCTTGGGTAGTTTCCTGAAGTGCCTTCAGCTTTAACTTTAATTTCATTGTATTAAATGCCTAAGAGGGGTAAGAAGAAATGGGGGGGGGGGGCATTGGCAATGACTAGGGCTAGGGTTAAGCAACTGCAGCTGTGACTGCTTTGCTGCAGCACCAGTTTCACCTGGGCCTAGGCGGGATGATTCCATGCATAGTCCTTTATGCCCCTCTTCGGAGGGAAGTAATATAGGTCAGGATTTTTCAACTATTGATATGTCTTCGCCGTCTTTTACCCTGCCGCAGGGGCTTGCAAGCGCAGGGGTGGGAAGGCCCTGTGATGGGTCTGGGCTATTCACTTTCCCTAGGCCAGCACCCTTAGATTCATCTTTGCTAAAGTGTGCTCAGGCCTTTAAGCAGCAGGGAGAAAGGTGGCTAGCCCTGGCATCCAAATCCCGGGGATCTTCCCAGACTTCCCTCCCAAGCTCCTGAGCTTTAACTATGGCGGATAAAACTTGCTCTCTCCAAACGCAAGCTGAGGATATAGGGACTCAGCTCTCAGTTGTTCAATCAATGGTAGGGGTTAATCCTCTGCAGGGATCTAATGTAGTTGGGCAGGGAGATTTGGAGATGATTGATGCGCCTGTAGAGTCCCTGCTACCCATAGTTGGCCAGGCTAGGGAAGTTGGGGGAGACTTGCAGTCACCAATTAGAATAAATACAGAGAAGGAGGAATTTATGCCCTCTATTACGGTGATTCCGTCAAGGGCTATTATTTCTGAATCACAAGAAGTTTGTGCTACTGGTGACCTCCACCAGGTAGAGGAGACGGAGTTTCCCCTGGGAGGGAACATAGGAGGGGGAGGGGGAGGCGATATTTGTTCAGGACTTAGTGACAAAATGGGTATAATAGCGTTCGAAATTCAGGGGATTCAGGCCCAGGTTCAAGGGTTTTCCAAACAGGTCGACACACTTATTACCTATATGGAGGGGCTTGATACCAAGCTTCAGGCTATCCAGCAGCAGGTGACCAGGGTTTGGGACTGCGTAAATATGCCTAGAGGAGACAGGATAGAGATGGGCTCCCAGAGAGTAGACAGGATAAGTCAAATAGCTTCCTTGCATGACTCAGGCCATCTTGGGCCCTCAGTCTGCAAGGTAACTGAGGACCGACCATTCACTCCTATAGCCAATGCCTTGGTATTTATAATTTCCCCCCTCCCGTCTGGAGTATTTCCCCTTTGGGATACAAAATTTCGGATTGCCCACCATGTCTCTAGAATTCTGGGTTGCTCCTTTGTGCCCTCTCACATACTTCGCTTCTTTTATTTGCCAGATAAGGGAGGGGTATTAAGGTTAGTCATCTACTTTCGTACTCCAGATATAGTGGCAAGGCTTTTCTCTAAGGCCCACCTCTTTCGTTTTTGGGGGGTCTACCTGGTTAACATCTATGCGAAGAGGGGAACTATTCCATTATTGCCACAGGTCCAGAAGATCCAACAGGTGCCTTGTGCAGGAAACTTCAACCTGGACCATCAACTTAGGGGGAAGTTAGTTTCCACGTCAGGTACCCCAGATACGAATAGAATTACAGCTGAGGACCAGCCTGAAGCTTTTGTTGCCACAACTGACCCTGTCCTGTCTGCTGAACCAAAGGCCATCAAGGTGTTAGCTCCACTTAAGTGGGGTCACTCTTCCCCTAGAACTGGTGGATCCCCTTCCCCGGGGGTAGTTCACCACGTTACCGTCCAAACCCAAGCTGTAAGCTTACCTATAGCCCAGGCCCCAGTTGCATATCCACCTCTAAGTACTTCTCTGCCTGTGCAACAGACATTTCAGCCTAAATGCCCCATAGTGTTAAGTCCCAGGCTGGACAACCATAGGTTGGTTTAAAAAAGGCTGGGATTTCCAGCTAAAGGGGCTTCAATTCTTGAAGAGCTCATGGCTGTCGATGCGATGTGCCGGTCGACAGTACAAGGCTCCACGGGTTGACACTTACTGCCAGTTAGATGCCAGATAGATTTACCATTGTATGTGGTTTTTAGGTAAAGAACTCTAAGTTGTTTATTTTAGATTCTTGATTCATTTTAAATTTTTTATTATGAGTTGATCCTTAGATCCTGATTTATGGCATTAAGGGCCATCTATATGTATATGTATACAGCTATATGTATATATGTTTTATGTTGTTTGTATAAGCAATGGCCTAAGGCCACGCTGGAAATAAATTCATTCATTCAACCTCTCTTTAAGAATGTTGTGTGTTTTTACACTGCGACAGGAGTGCTGTGTTGATGGGAATGGCAGGTGGCTTTCCCTTAACCTGCTCCTAGGCATGTTGGCTTTTTGTAGCATCTTGGAGGTCTTCTCTGTCTAACTCCCCAACACACATGCCCTTCATTAACTGCTTTTCTCCTCTTCATTTCACAGTGTTGTATGATCCAATAACACTGAAAGCATCTAACTGACTGAATTCACTCCAGGGACATGATTCTGATTTCACACTAGAGCTATACTATGTGTCATCAGAATTAGCCCCCCTCCCTGCCCCGCCCGCCTCCAATGGTGCAACTGATGACATGAATGCTGTAATCTCCAAATACTTTAGAGTAGCCCCATTGATTTCAACAGAGCTAAAACAGGGTTTAGGAAATAGTAGCCTAGGAAATGTTTACATTCTATTACTTACCTTCTCCATGAATTTACTGTTCACCCTTCTCCTTGCAGGGAAGGTGGTAGCAGAGTTCCTTCCCTATCATGTACAACTTGTTAGAGATGTACTGTAAAAACCTTAAAGAGGTAACATTTTAATAGCAGAAGATAGGAATGTATATTGAGTGAATGAAATGAACTTGTTTTTGCTGCTGTTGCTGGCTCTTTATGAAATGAGGCTCCTTAGACAGAAGGAAAATATTAGCAATAAGGAATAAAGTGTTCTGTTCTTTTAATTGCAATTCCTTCAGGATGAGTATAAACCAGAAAAGACCTTGTCGGAGGAAGATCTGAAAAATGCAGTCAGCATGCACCACGCACTGGCATCGAAGGCAATAGATTATGAGAAGAGGCCAAACGTCCTAAAGCTCAAAACAGCTGACTGGAGGGTCCTGCTTTTCCAGGCTCAGTAGGTTTTGTTTTGTTCATATCATCTCATCCTTTTGTGGGGAGAAAGAAGTTGGAAGGAGAGAGGAATGTCATATTTAGCTTTCTGGGAAGGAGGACCTGACTTGAAAGATCACCCTTTATGTTCTGTTGAATCCCTGATCTTCCATTGTGATTAGCAGTTAGAGCTGCAATGAGTACCCACCGACCTGTGAGACCCCTCACTCCCCAGGTCCTGAATCGGCCCCTGTGGTCTGCAGGGAGCGCCTACCTAGAGGTGCCACAGGTGGCGACCAGCCGCTCCAAAGCTGTGGAACTCCTTCCTGGCGGAGGTTTGTCTGTCCCCGGATCTCTCCTCCTGTCAACAGTGTAAGACCTGGTTGTTCCACCAGACTTTTGGCGGGAGGGATGGGTAGGGGGTGTGGGTTTAGGGGATTGGGTTTTTTTTTAGTTTCAGCTTACTATGTTTGATTTTTATGTCCATGTCTTTTATATATTGTTATTTATATGTTTGTTTATATATATATGTTTTTTACTCTGTTGGCCGCCACGAGATGCCGGATGCAGGTGGTGTGCAGGTTATTAAATTCAACAAATAAATAAATAAATAAATAAATAAATAAAAAACAGGTATACCCAATGAATTTCTAGTACTCGGTTGTGACCTGATTCAAGAACCCGATATACTGGAATATCGATTTACGATCCCGGAATGTCAACATCTGGTACCGATTTTTTTACTTCCATTCCCGATTTTTAATTTTTAAAAATTTTTTTTATGTCTATCCCAATCTTTTCGGTTTTCTATCCCACTATACCAGTTGGTAATTGAAAAATCAGTAACAAATTACTGATTTTTTGGGTATCTGGGTACTCAGTTGGTACCCAGGTAGCGGATTGAGTACTCAATGTGGTACTAAAAAAGAAGGGTATTATCCATGAGTACTAAATTAAGTACCCATTTCAGCTCTAATTAGCAGTAGATTGTTCTGAGACAGCAGACAGTTCTGAGCCTCATTGACTTTTGTCTGTATGGATTGCAATTTAGGGTTGGGGCCCTGGGTAGTACAAGGAGTAACAAATATCAGCTGTTGCCCCCTCCCCCCGCTAAGTTCTGTCTGCTGGATCTGATTAACAGAGTTTGGTCTGAATAACAATAATAGTGACCGAGGCAATGCAGTACAGCATGATTTCTCAATGTGGCGTTCGTGTTACAAACAGATTTCAGAGAAGTCTCAACTGCCCTCTCTTCCTCTCCATTTCTTACCCTCTCATTTATTTATTTATTTAAAAATATGAATATGCTTCTAGCCCAGTTGGTTGCAAAATATGAGCTTGAAAAAGTGAACAAAATGCAAAATAGTGCAGTGGTGCCTGCCTGAACCTGCAGGCAGCCTACAAGAGCTCTGAGAGGTGTGAATTGTATTGTTTTATTTTAATCAAGTTCTTAATGACTCTGACTGAGGTCATGAAATCTGGCATTTTTACATGATGCAACAAAGTGGGTCTTGGTTCTTGGAAGGGCGCAAATAGATAGCAGAAGACAAGGACCACATGTAAAGGAAGGAGAACCTGGTATTGGAAAGAGATCCCAGTATAGAAAAGTATGGAAACTCCTGCAGTGGCTTATACCTGCTGCTTGCAACTTCCAAAATTAAAAAATGTTTGTGTAGACTTGACCTGTTTTTAACAAGCTACAGCAAGCTTCTCCTACAAGAGGGTATGACTTTAGAGGTTTCAACCAAGGAATGATCTCGAGGTTAGCTAGAGTTTTAAAATAAAATAAAAATTAAAAAGGCTCTTGAATTAGAATGCTAAGGGAGTTGGAGGTAGGTAGAAAGAGCAATGAAGCACAATGGAAATACTAGTTACAGGTAAAAGTTGCAGTTGATCTCTTAAGGTGACCTCCTAGCAGAATATCTAGCATTGGAGAGGTTAGTAGAAGGATGACTTTTGATTCAAAGGTTTTGAATCCTTACAGCATCTACTTGGCAAAGACACATCCAGATACAGCATAATTAGTTTCGTTGACATCAAGGGGATAACCTGCAATGTGTAAAGCTAAGCATGCGCCCATGTTTTTTGTGGAAACGAGGCCTTCATGTGGACAGGGCTGAGCAATGGCACCCATTTTCTTACCAATAAACAATACTATACAACCTGGTTTTTACACCACTGAGTGTATGGAATTTCAGCTACTTGCCTCAGTAACATCCTCCGCTACTTACTCAGTAATGTTTAGTTGCACCTGTCTTTCACTAGTATTTAATAGACTGATCGGAAGGCATTATAAGTTCTTGCTGTTAGTGCTGGCATGACAAAAACGTCCTTAGAGTGTCAAGTTGGTTGAAAGTCAGAGAAGCAGTGTTATTTATAGTCTTCTTCAGAAGAAAGTGGAAGACATTGGAAAAAGTGAGATTCAAGGACAGGATTTTGTGTCAAAGGGAGAAGGTAAAATGCCTCAAGTAAATGGCAGGAAAATTAGAAAGTTGGGCCATTCCTTAGGTTGAAGTTTTCAGGAAGCATGCTCAGTGGCTTCAGTAGATTGAGAAAGGGATGTTATAAGAGATCAGGCTAATGGTGTTAACCAGGCTAATATCAACCACATTTGACGTTCGATAGAAGCAGCAACTAAAGCTATGTTAAAGAGAATTGAAAGCTTTAGGTGAAAATTACTTCTCTTTTTTTCCCCACAGGAGCCCAGAAGAAATGCAGTCATGGATCGATAAAATCAACTGTGTGGCAGCTGTGTTTTCTGCTCCTCCCTTTCCAGCTGCTATTGGTTCTCAGAAGAAGTTCAGTCGCCCTCTGTTGCCTGCCACCACCACAAAACTTTCTCAGGTGAGACTAGTCGTCGTCGTGAGCACACTATATGTGATGGAAAATTGTTTGGTAGAAGACGACCTTGGCAAGCACTTCTCAAAATAGAAGCAGTGCCATTTCATTGATCTCATTAGTAAAAACCCTGTGGGAACAGACTTGAGACCTAAACAAAAAGAGGTTTATCTTTCCTTGCTTTTGGAAACCAGAAATATTTGTAGTGTTGTGTTTGTTTGTTTTTAAAGAAAGAAAAGAAAGACGTGATGTAATGTAATGTATGCTGCATATGGGGGAAAGGGGAACTTATCTTTGTCTCTAGTGAAACCATGGCTTATTTATACACATCAGATCAAAAGTCCTCATCTTGTGGGTATAGCTAAACACATAAGAACATAAGATATTTAAGGAACAAGAGAACAGCGTGAGGCCTGCCATTTCTGCACTTAGATATATTTTAATTGATATCTTCCAATGTGCCCGTGTGGGGGGGAAGTGGAGGATCTTACACACTACCTGCTCAAATGTCCCCTGAACATGCCTCAGCACCAAATGTTACGGGAGGCTACTGGATACAATCCCGATCGCCCAGTTCTACAGCAAGTCTGTTTTCTGTTAAATGACTCCAACCTCAAAAGAACTAAGGCGGTGGCAATATTTGCAGTCAGAGCTATGTCAATACGCTGGGAAACTATTACAATATTTGAGGTATAGCAGGGGTGGAGGGTATTGCCCAAGGTGAGGGCGAATGGTGTCCCTCTGCTCAAAGGGGATGGGGAAATTGGATCCCAACTGTTAGGTGGTTCTCTGGCATATGATATCTATACAAGAAGGGGACATCTTGTTATCCCGTTATGGATTCGATGGGAGCAGGTACAAGTACATACTCAATTAGAGATTGATAGATGTTGATAAAGGGTTAATATTACATACGTGTATGATATTGATAAGGCAGATATATCTTCCCTTTCGAGAATGTTCGTTGATTGCCTCCAAGTGAATTTTATCTCACTTGTGTTTGTGGTTCATTGTTTTCTGGTTTTGTAATTTTATATGTGATGGACATGTGGCTAACTATAATAAATAAATGGTAACTGGCAATTCATAGCAATTCATAACAGATATCTTCCAATCTCTTCGATATCAGAAGACAAACCTAGAGGTATCTTTGAAAGTATTTATTTGTTTCTCCTCACTTCCCTGTTAAGTTTTTCCATAAGTTGGTTATTCTTTAGTTTGTTTCTCATGCACAGCCAGACTCTGTGTGGCTACAGGTGGTGGTACGCCAGGTATATCTCTGAGCCACATTTGTGGCTGCCAGGTCCTGGAGCTGTCTGTGGACTGGTTTGGTTCACAGTATGACAGAGAAGCTGCACTAGATGTAGCACTATGCACTGTAGTCACATCCCTAGTGCACCTTTGAGGGCCAGTGGAATAGATCCAAGTTTGCTGGAGGAAGGATTATCCAGTTAGGGCGCTCTATGCTGGGACTCCCAAGCACTCTTTCCTCCTACATATTCTCCCCTTTTGAGGAGATGGGGCTACTCCCAGTAGACCCATCTTCTACCCTCTTAGGAGGAGAGCAGAGCAGGACAACCACAATATAGCCTGGCAGACCTCCCCTGCCCAAGCTTCCACACTTGTCTCTACGCTTGACAGGTCTCCCCTGCCCAGGCATTCCAGTCTCCAAGGACACCCCACCTGAAATGCTGGGTCTCCACTGGCCTCCACCTTTCTCACACAGCCACCTCCACTATCAGCTTTACATGTTTTCTGCCTGATGGGTCTCCCCTGTCCAGACACCAATGTTTCCCCTTGCTCCAAGAACCAGGAACAGCTCATTGGCCCTCCTCTAATCCATGCCCCTTTGGATCTGGCAGGCCTCCTCAGCCCAGCCCTGATGTTTCACTTTTCCTGAGTGGTTACTTTGTGTTCTGCCACTCTGGGTTCCGGCCTCCTTCTCCCCTTACAGCCAGCCCAAACCACCAATCTGTTCTTGTTGGCCAGGCAGGCCTCCCCAGCCCAGTTCAGTCAGTCTCTTGGCTTGGCAGGCCACCCCTGCTAGGGCTTTCCAAATCCAGTTCTCATAGGTTCATGGGCCAGGCAGGCCGTGGCCCTACTAGGATCCCTCGAGGGGACCTCCCCCTCCTTATGTCTGTTACCCCATGTGTATTCTGACCCTCATCCATCTTGGTCCATTTTCCGGAAGGGCCTTCCCTACTCAGGTTTCCAGATCTCTCTTTCTGTGGGTGTTGAGGGGACTTCCCTATTTGACACTCTCTTTGAGGTTCCTCTGATCCTCCTAGGCAGCTGGCTACAACCCTCAGCTCCTGGGTCTTATGATTTTTGCTCCCCTGGCCTCCTCTGCATTCTCCCTAGGGTGAGGACAGGATTCCTGCCTACCTTACTAGCCAGGGTAGCTTCAAGCCCTACCTCAGGAGCCCCCTGTTTTCTCCAACCTGAGACCTCAACCTTTCTCCCTGCTAAGGTGGGGGTCAGGCCCTCCCGATCCCCAAGCCTGGGACCCTAATATTCATTTGGTCCAGTCCCATTGCACTTTCCATCAGTTCATCTCCCTCCCAGGGATCTCACAATCCAATAAATATTCCCAATAAATATCAGGGGACTCTAATCTCATAAAACCACTTCAATAAATAACTGCCCTCATAGTCTCAGTCCCAGGGACTCTCACCCCCTAGTCCCTGAAAAACCACAAGCACCATATCTTTGGCACTCCTCTTCCCTGCGGTCCCCAGTACCTCTGTCCATCCGGATGCCAGCTCTGTCACCTTCCTGCATCCTATTGAGCGGCCTGTCCGTCACCTGCACTCTGCCACTCGTCTGCTCCTGCGCAGCACTCCACGCTCTCCCTTGGGGCTTTGGGCGAGCTCTTCACAGCTCGAGCCACCTCCCAGGCAAGCCTCCAAGGTGTCTTCCATGTGCCACTCAACCTTCCTTGTGAGCATTCACAGGTACGTGTCTCCTCTCACTGCAGCAGCGCAGGGCTCCTATCAGCTGGAACAAACGCTGTCAGCATTCTCCACCACTACGTAAACATGTGGACCTGTCCCGGGATAAGTCCCTGCAGGATCCCTGCTCCAAGAAGGCCAGTCCACATGGGAATTAGCTTTCTGGTCACATTTATTATAAAGTCTCCACCTTATTGTCTCAATGGCTAGGCACTCTGCCCTCTGGCCCCCTGCATTCCATACAGCCTGGCAGACCCTCTGGCTCTCACAAGGCCTCTCTGGCCGGGCACCCAGTACTCCTTCAGTCATAGTTCCTGCAGACCCCCTCCCCCCTCGCAAGCTGGGTTTGCATGGAGACAGAGCTCCATTCAGCTCATGTCTCCTCCACAGGTTTTTTTCGTTCTGCTTACTGAGCTCAGCTTTCTGACCTGGGCTAGCTCTGCCACCCCCTGCTTGGCCCCTCTATCAGCCCTAGGATACACCTCCTTAAAGGGCCCGCATGCTCCTAAGCACTCTGCCGTGTTACACAGTTGATAAAGTATATTTTCAAAATCCATTTGATAAGGTCCCAGACTCTTGAGCAAACTAAGTAATCATGGGATAAGAGGAAGAGTCCTGTCATAGAGTGGTAGCTGGTTAAAAGATAAGAAACAAAGGGTAGGAATAAATTATCATTTTTCAAGTTAGAGAGAGGTAGATAGTGGGGTGCCTCAAGGGTCAGTAATGGGACCAGTGTTGTTCCTTTAAGACATCAGCTCAGTGAACGGCAGCAGTGAAAAAGGCAAAGTGAATGCTAGGCATTATTGCAAAAGGAATAGAGAATAAAAGGGAAAGTATCATAATGCTGCTGTATTAATCTTTGGTATGACCCCACCTTGAATATAGTGTGTTTCTCATTTCCCCATTTCAAAAAAGGCCGTTTTTAAACGGACCGGGAAGGAGCAGTGGTACAGGGAGGATGGGTGGGCGCCACGGTGGGTGTGTGGTGCGTGGGTGGCCTGTCACACAGATGCCCATCCATCTCCATGCTCAGAGGTACCTCCGTTTTCTTCAGTGCCTCTGTGCGTGGAGCGCAAGAGTGCGCACGCACCCCCAACCCATCAGCCACAGCGGTCAGACAGATGCCCCGCCCCTGCCCATGCAGTCGCATATATGGGTGAGGCAGGGCGTCTGTGTAAAAAGGCCCAAAGGTACAATAGAACTGGAAATGCATTTCCCCATCTCAAGATGCGGAGCGTGAGTTCATGGCCGCCATGTCAACCATGGGCCTGTCTCAGATGGTATGGGGCCCTACGCACAAGGAGGGGCATATGCTCGACTTGGTGTTCTGCTCTGGCCTTGAGGCGGGTGATCCAATAGTGGGGGAAGTGAGTTCTATGCCCTTGTCATGGACGGATCATTACCTCCTGCAGGCCAGACTCGTAGCGCATGACAGCCCCCAGAAAGTGGGGGGGGGACCCATCAGGTTGGTCTGCTCCTGGAGGCTGATGGAACCGCCGCGGTTCCAAGAAGCCCTGAGGGAAGTGTCCTTAGATCTTGATGGCTGCTTGGCTGATGATCTCGTCCTAGCTCGGAATGCCTTGCTGGAGGAGACCATCGATCGGGTGGCTCCCAGGCGTCTGCTGCCACTGCTTCACCACCGTAGGACCCCTTGGTTTACTGAGGGGCTGAGGTGTATGAAGCGGGAGGGGCGGCGTCTAGAGCGCTGCTGGCGCTGCTTTCGTGCTGAATCCGATCGGCTACGGCATTGGGCCCATTTGTGGTCCTATGCTGTGGCTGTGAGGATGGCAAAGAAGGAATTCTTTGCCACCCTCATAGCTGCTGCGAAGTCACGTCCAGCGGAGCTCTTCTGGGTGGTGAGGGGCCTGGTCAGTCCGGCCTCCCTCCACCTGGAGGGGGAGGTTTCCCGAGCCCACTGTGAGGAATTTATGAACTACTTCGCAGTACCCCCTCCCCGTCTGCCCCAATGCCCATCACTCCCCTTCCCCTAATCTCATCCCCATTCCCTGTCTCCCTGCTGATCAACTCCCATTCTCCTGCTCCCTCTGGAACTGTCGCTCCTCTGCTAATAAAGCCCCCTATATCCATATTCTTTTCTTCTCTCACTCCCTTCACCTTCTCGCCCTCACTGAAACCTGGATCTCCCCCACTGACTCTTTCACCCCTGCCACCCTCTCCTATGGAGGCCTCTCCTTCTCCCACCAGCCCCGCTCCGAAGGCCGGGGGTGGTGGCGTGGACCTCCTCCTCACCTCTTCCTGCCACTTTCAACTCCTTCCCCCCCCCCCCCCCCC
>QEPC01011796.1:5420884-5479221 GCA_003113815.1 Sphenodon punctatus | reverse complement strand
CCTCCCTGCTCTCCTCCTCCAACCCCTCCACTTGCCCCCTGGGCCCCATTCATTCCTGCCTCCTGACCTCCATTGCCCCCACTGTCGCCCCTCCCCTCCTGCACATCATCAACCTCTCCCTCTCTATCAGCTCCGTCCCCTCTGCCTTTAAACACGCCACCGTCTCCCCCAGCCTCAAAAAGTCCACTCTGGATCCCTCTGAACCCTCTAATTACCGTCCTGTCTCGCTCCTCCCTTTTGCTTCCAAGCTCCTTGAACGGGTTGTCTACTTCCATGGCCTCGACCTCCTCTCTGCCAACTCCTCCCTTGACCCCCTCCAATCTGGCTTCACTCCACTGAAACCGCTGGCTAAGATCACCGTCTTTACTCTATTCTGGTCCTCCTTGATCTCTCTGCTGCCTTTGACACTGTTGACCCCTTGCTCCTACTTGATTCGCTCCACTCCCTTGGATTCCGGGACTCTGTTCTTGACTGGCTCTCCTCCTACCTCTCTGACCGCTCCTTCACTGTATCTCTTCCTAACTCCTCCCCCTCCTCCTCCCTACCCCTCTTGGTCGGGGCTCCTCAAGGCTCCGTCCGTGGCCCTCTCCTCTTCTCTATCTACACCCAATCCCTAGGCAAACTTATTGCCTCCCATGCCTTCCAGTACCACCTATACGCTAACGACACTCAACTCTATCCCTCCACTCCTTCCCTCTCCCCCTCTGTTCAAGCTCGTCTCACCAACTGTCTCTCCGATATCTCCGCCTGGATGTCTCAACGCCAGACGGAGAGAGACTCAAACTGAACATGGCAAAAACTGAACTCCTGATCTTCCCTCCCAGTCGTTCCTCTCCCTCTTCCCTGTCAATTGCCATTGACGGGATCTCCATCCTCCCTGTCCCCCAGGCTCGCAGCTTGAGCTTCATCTTCGACTCGCACCTTACCTTCAAACCCTATATTGACTCTGTTGCCAAATCCTGCCGCTTCTCCCTCCGCAACATTGTCAAGATCCACCCTTTTCTGTCTGTCTTCTCTGCCAAAACTCTCATCTCACGCCTTGACTATTGTAACCTCCTCCTCACTGACCTTCCCCGCTCCCACCTTTCTTCCCTTATCTCTTTTCAAAACTCTGCTGCCAGAATCATCCACCTAGCCCGTCGCTCTGACCACGTGAAACCTCTCCTCTCCTCTCTCCACTCCCTCTTCCTCAGCGTATTCTGCACAAGCTCCTCGTTTTCACCTACAAAACCCTTCACAACCTTGCTCCCACCTACCTCTCTGCCCTGATCTCCCTCTGAACCCCTACTCAAGCACTCCACTCCTCCTCCATCCCATCCCTCACCCTCCCACGCCTCCCGTGCTTCGCCAACCACCTTCGTCCCTTCTCCCTCGCTGCCGTGCATGCCTGGAACTCCCTCCCAGCCCTCGTCTGCCTTGCCCCCACCCTCCACACCTTCAAGTCCCTTCTCAAAACCCACCTCTTCCGCTCCACACTTCCGAACTCCTGCTAAGCATCCCCACCCAGGATTATTCACCTGTTATCTGCAAACTCCCAATTTACTATAACCAAGTCAAGAACATGTACCTGAGCTCTCGCATCCTCATGAATGTCGCATCCCTTTTCTCTCCCTCTGTACTCCCCTTCCCTGTCTCCCCTCCCCCTGTCTTTAGATTGTAAGCTCTCGAGCAGGGACCATGTCTATCTTGTTCTTTGTAAGCACCAGGTACATCGCTGGCACTATATAAATGCTTATAATAATAATAATAATAATTAATAATATGATCACTTGGATCCAGTACGATTTTGGGGTCGGGATTGATGCAGTAGAGGGAGAATTGGGGGTTATGGACGCCCTATCTGGTCCATCTTTGTGGGATCAGTTTCAGGATGTGACGCCGGCCGATGTTGGGGGGGGGGCGCTGGGATTTGTTAGGGCCATCTTTTGTGAATTAGATCCTTGCCCGTTCTGGTTGGTGAAATCCACCAGGGAGATGTTGGAGCCGGTGCTGGTGGGGGTGATCAGTGCCTCCTTTTGGGAGGGCAGGATGCTGGCCTGCCTCAAGGAGGTGATGGTGCGGCCCTTGGTTAAGAAACCATCTTTAGGTGTTGATGCACTTGCTAGCTATCGGCCTGTCTCTAACCTCCCCTTTTTAGGGAAGGTTATTGAACGGGTGGTGGCCCAGCAACTCCAGTGCTATTTGGATAGCATCGGTTTCCTTTTCAGTCAGGATTTCGATCAGGATATGGCACCGAGACTGCGTTGGTGACCTTAGTGGACGACCTCCACCGAGAGATGGATTTGGGACATTCAACATTACTCGTCCTGTTGGATCTCTCGGCAGCATTCGATACAGTTGACCATGAACTGCTGCTGAGGGGGGGGGGGCAGGGGTCAGCGGGACTGTCCTAGGATGGTTCCGCTCATTCCTCTCGGGGAGAAGCCAGCAGGTGGTGCTGGGGGAAGAAACATCTAGCCTCCAGGACCTCACTTGTGGCGTACCGCAAGGTTCCATTCTGTCTTCATTGTTGTTTAATATTTACATGCAACCCCTGGGGGAGGTTGTGAGATGGTTTGGTGTGGGTTGTCACCAGTATGCTGATGGCACCCAACTATACCTCTCTTTTTCAGCAGACCCAGGTCCTGCAGTCTCGGTGCTTTCCCAGTGCCTGACAGCAGTGAGCGACTGGATGAGGCTGAGCAGACTGAGGCTGAACCCTGATAAGACGGAGGTGATGTTGGTGGGTAGGGCAGCTGAGGCGATGGCCCCACCTGTGGAGGGGATTTGCCTTCCACTGGCCCCGCAGGTGCGGGGTTTGGGGGTCCTGATGGACTCTGGCCTTCGCCTGGATTGTCAGGTGGAGGCAGTGACAAAGGGAGCATTCCGCTAATTACATCTTGTGCAGAGGATCCAGCCATACGTCTCAGACTCCAACGTGGCCACCCTCATCCACGTGTTCATCACCTCTAGGTTGGATTACTGCAACACGCTCTACGTGGGGCTGCCCTTGGTGACAGTTCGGAAGCTGCAGCTGGTGCAGAATGCTGCGGCCCGCCTCCTGACGGACGGGGAAATGGAGCACATTACACCAGTGCTCCGGGCTATGCACTGGCTGCCTATAGCATTCTGGGCCCGATTCAAGGTGCTGGTGTTGACCTTTAAGGTCCTACACGGCCTGGGCCCCTCCTACCTGGGAGACCGCCTCACTCTCCGGGCCCTGGAGCGATCTCTGCGATCCGCCGAGGGAGCCTTCTTGGAGGTCCCCCGGGTAAACCAGAGGGCCATGATGGAGCGGGCGTTCTCGGTGGTCACACTGTGGAACTCCTTCCCAGAGGAGGCTCGCCTGGCTCCCAGCTTGTTGGCCTTCTGCTGGGCCTGTAAGACCTGGCTGTTCATCCAGGCCTTTGAGGGGAGGCGGGGTAAAGGGATAGGGGGTGGGATTTTTTAGCCAGTGGGTCTTACCTCTTTTTATTGTATTCAATGTTTTTTTGTAAACCCCCCCTCCTTTTTATATATCTTTATATATTTGTATATATTTGTTTTAACTTTTGTAAGCTGCCCCGAGCTGCCGTGAGTCTGGATGAGGTGGGGTATAAATAAATAAATAAGAAGTGGAAAGAATAGAACTGGAAACGCATTTCTCCATCTCAAGAAAGATATAATAGAACTAGAAAAGCTTCAGAGAAGGGCAACAAGGATGATAGAAGGGATGGATCGAATTCTATATGAGGAGAGGCTCAATAGGTTAGGGCTGTTTAGCTTGGAGAAGAGGTGATTAAGGGGAGATGTGATAGAAGTTTATAAAATAATGAGTGGCATGGAGAAAGTAAATAGGGAACTGCTGTTTGCCCTTTCTCACTCTTTGAAGTTAAATGACAGCAGATTTAAAATGAACAAAAGGAAGTATTTTTTCATGCAGTGGACAATACAGTTGTGGAACACATTGCCAGAGGAGGCTCTGAAAGCAACTAGCTTCAAACAGAAATTGGATAAATTCTTGGAGGATAGAGCCATAAATGCCTACTAGTTGGGGCTTAAACCCCCTGGCTACCGGTGGTTGAGTGTGGTTACCAGGTGATGAGTCACATCTCCATGGCCTGTACATGTACTTCTCTTGAACTTCTGGAGCTGGACACTGTTGGAGAAAGGATGCTGGTTTTATGCATACATAGCTTCCACTATTTTTGAGACCGAACCTAGATTCTGGGTTGGTAATGTCCATATCTACTCAGCACCGCATCTGTTGTGCTATGGAGTCAACCTAGTAGGTCTACTTGCAGGGGGCAAGGGAGCTCTTTTGTCCTGCCCCTTTTCAATGTGGCCACATCCCTTTTCAAGCACGATGACATCACGACACTCGGAAAGGGCCGTACTTGGGAACGCCCTCCCCCTGGAGGTCCGCCAGAGCGCTAGCTTGAGCATATTCTGGAGGCGGTGTAAAACTTCTTTGTTTGGCAGGCAGGTATAGAGGTTGGGTTTGTTTTGGGGGGTGAGGGTAGGGATTTTTAGGATTTATTATTGTTTTTACTATTGTGTGCCTGCACATTTTGTAAACCGCCCTGAGCCTCTGGGGAAGGCGGGATATAAGTTTTTATAAATAAATAGATGTCCATGCTGGAAAATGGCAGGAGACCCCTTTTGACCCTTCTTCCCCACAGCAGGCTACAACAAATGTTGTTTGCAATCGACTGTAATTGATGTCTTGGCCGTCCCTGTTCTAGGTATTTCTTTATTCATTTAATTTAGCTTGTCTGTTTATCTTAGTGTCATTTATTGTATCTTGTTTCAGGCCAGGGCTAGAGCCAGTGCCTTAATAAAATAAAAAAATAAAAAATTACATTTAATTTAGCTATTTACTGGGAAGCTTGTGGTTTTGATACTGATTGATTTCACAACAATCTAAATCCTTTTTTCCCAAATCATGTTACTGATCAGTGTGCTGAATGAATGTCCCGTTGGCCACACATGATCCAGCTGCCTGGTTTCAGTTTCATCTGGCTCTGTGTTAAACACTAATCTCCTACTGGTGAAAGGAAGCCATGAGCAGTAGAAGAAGATGAGCCATTTTAGCTAGAGGCAGAGAAAGTGAAGTTTTCAAAGCAGATAAATTCAGAGACAAGCTGAACCTGTCTGCTTTAATCTGTCAGCTGTAGAGCTTGCCAGCAGTCTACTTCTCATTCTGCCAAGGATGAAATGGGAACTGTCAGCTCTGTCTGGTTGCTGTTTTAGATGTTGTGGGCTGAATCAAGATGCCTGCTGTAGCATTTACTTCAAAGGGATGACTCCTACTCCCAGAGAAGTCAGCATCAGTGTTCTCATTGACTTCAGTGGGAGCCAGGATCAGGACTTAGCTGAGTGAGGGGTGAAGAAGGAGGAGCAGAACGGATTGTACTAATTCATTGTTCCATGTTCACTTCCAGGGTCAGAATCCAAGGTCAGAATTATTTGGCTAGCTGACAGAAACAGGTGGGATTTAAGGGTTCTTTTGCCTGTGCAGATCTTCCCTCAGGAGCTTCTGGAATCAGGCCTCCAATGTGTGTGTGCTCAAACCTTTGCCTTTATGTCCCCATTTTGAGACTTCCATGACCCCAGATAGGAACAAAGACATGCAGAGTATAGGAAATAGCAGTGGGCTCTTGATCACATCCACATGTGGCATGACCCCACTAGGGATCGTAACCCTCAGTTTGGAAACCTGTGGTCCACTACACCGTTCTCTTCAACTGGCTGTTCATGGGCTGGATTCAGCTCATAGAGTCTGGCCTGCTAAATGAAGTGGCAGTGACTCCACCCCTCTTCCAGGATTGGCAGCTTCAGTCACCAATCACAATGCATACTTTCCTCCATCAAAATTGTGAAGAGATGGTATCCACGTTAGTCTGGATTCAGGCAGAAGAAGAGAGAGAATAGACCCTTGGGAACTAACTGGAGAAAGTAAACCTGAACTTTTTTAGGCGACAAACTGCTTCATCAGATGCTTTGAAATGAGTGGTGGGTGGCTCACCTGAAAGGATAACTGAATAACACTGGATTAGTAGCTAGGGTGTTGAGCATGGTACCCTTAAAGATCAGAGTTTAAATTCTGACTCAGCCATGCTTTCTATGTGCCTTTGGAAAAGTCATTAATCATTGGGAAAAAATATACAGTTAGGGGAAACCAATCATCGAATGCTAAACAGAATAAATGTAGGCTGGGCACACGTGTTCCTTACATTGCAAGCAAACGCTTGAGGAAGAACATTAAGCTTGCTTCTCAAACTGCTAAACTAATATTGTAAAGAAGAAACAGTAAAGTCTGTTGAATTCAAGGCTTCGTCTGGCCCAAATTTAGGAGTAGCCAAAAAACCTGCAGAGGTGAAATCTCATGAGCTTAAGGAGAAGAGTTAGCAAGGGCTGAGAGCTTGCGAGTAGGATGTCATAAGCCATGATTTCAGATGTGATGACAAGACCATGGTTTTGCTCTGGGCAAACAGCATCCACCCTACACCCTGGCATGGAGTATGTACTGTAAATTCCCTTGTGGTTAGCATGTCATAGGTCCATTCAGATAACACAAAATATGCCACCATGTGGTAACCCTGAGGGCAACTTTTTTGTGCTGCTACTCAGGTCTATGGAGGGTGACTGATATCAGAAAACCTCCATACTAGAGCTGAAATATGTACCCTTGAAAACGGGTATATCTGATGAATTTTCAGTACCCAAACTGACCCGACAACATTGGTATCTGATTCAGGTACCCAATGTTCCAGGATGTTGACTTCTGGTACCAATTTTTCAATTTCCAATGCCATTTTTTGGTTTTCCGATCCTGGAATGTTGACTTCCAGTTCCAATTTTTTTGCTTTCCATCCTGATTTTTTTTTTGTTTTCTCTCCCGATATACCAGTCAGTAATCAGAAACTTGAAAAATTGGTACCATAAATATCCAGTTTTTCAAGTTTTTGATTACCCAGTTGGTAATCAAGTAGCCTGTCTAGTATCCAAATTGATATAACCCATGGGTAGCAAATCGACTACTTGACTTAGGGGTGTGCACTTTGTTTTCGCTATTTTGATAAAGAAAACAAAGTTTTCATTTTTCTTTTTCATTATTACAATAACAAAAATGAAAACAATAATAACGAAATCAGTAATGAAATTTTGTTTTTCGTTATTGGTAACGGTATTGCACAAAACTGACCAACTTTGTTCTCTGTTTCATTTCCATTTTCAGCAGTATGTGTGGGGTGGGGGCTCTGTGTTGGCGGGGCTATAACGAGATGTAGTCTGCTGGCACTTCTGGCACTTTTACCACGCACACACTGATGGAAACGAAACCGAAAACAACATTTTCAATTTCATGTGATACCAATAACGATACCGATAATGAAAAACAATTTTTTTAAACTAAAATGAATAACAACAATTTTGAATAATGAAAACGAATAATGACATAGGTCCCTAGTGCACAACTCTACTACCTGTTTCAGCTCTACTCCATACTATATATGGAAGAAGGAACTTGGTTGAGAATAGCAGCACCTTGCCTTGACCTCCCACTAACATCACAATGCAGTAGGTTCTCTGTTGCAGTTTAAAGGAAAGAAGTGGGAAGGTGAAACATCCATCACTGAAACATACCTTTGCTTTAAAATAGAGAAGACTTGAAACCTGGAGTCAGGCTGCCCTTCCTTGCTGCTCTGGCAATTTAGGAAATTTTGCACTGGCCTTATTAGAATGTAAGAGTTAAATTATTCAGAAGTACTCAGCAGCTAGTCAGTTCTCTTGGTCCATATGGTGGGGAGTGATTTTCCCCTTTATTCTCCATTGTCCAAGTGAGAGCTGTTGTACGCTGAGCCTTTGAATATCTAAAAATGTTACAGATTATTATAAAAATTTTTTTTAAAAAGAACTTTTAGAATATGCAAATTGTCAGAAATTTCATAATGGTGTGCAAAAGTATATGTGCTTGTTTTCTACATGCTGGATATTTTCGATTCTTACACATTCTGTTTCTATAGGACGAACAGCTAAAATCCCATGAAGCTAAACTGAAGCAGATCTCTACCGAGCTAGCCGAGCACCGCTCCTACCCACCTGACAAGAAACTTAAAGGCAAAGAAGTAGATGACTACAAGCTGAAGGATCACTATCTGGAGTTTGAGGTATGCTTGGGTCAGACAGAGTTAGTTAGTGCTGCGAATGGATATATCTGTTATAGAAATTTGGAGAAATGAATAAACTCATTATAGAACCAAGGAAATTAATAACAAACAGTTGTTTTACCTCACCAGTTCTACTCTTCCATATGACCCATGCATCTACCCATCTCCTTAGTCTGATAAAACTAGGATTTCCATCAAGCTGCTTATCCGAACTTTGCCTGAACCCCTCACTTTCTGTCCTCATCCAGTGCTAGGTGTTACCTTTTCTATTTCTTCTTTAAGTTTCCCATTCTGCTCTGGGCTGCAGCCAGTCCAGCTTATGGGTAACACTGCGCTTGTCCAGCAGGAGGCAGGATTCAAAGAAAACTGACTGCACATGCGTTGGGTCACCCTCTTGCGCAATCCAGTTTTCTTCCTGCCTCCGTGCTAGCAGGAGCAGTTTCACTCTGCTCCATAGAGCAGGACTGGACCTTTTTTTAAAAAAAAAAAAAAAAAGAAAGAGAAGAGGAAGAAGGAAGGAGAGGAAAGGGGGCAAGGAGAACAGCCCCGGAGACAGGCGCACACTCCAGGATCTCCGACACGCTCGGCCCTCTCTCCTCCTTCCTCTCGAGTCGCGGGTCCTGCGACAGCTCCCAGGACCCAAGACTCCAGCGACTCCAGGCAAAGGGCTCAACGGATCCAGAGCCCCAGTGGCGCCAGGTCTCCAGCGGCTTGGAAGGGTGGCGCAGCACTGCAGGAAACGTCCTGAGGGGGATCCCCATCGCAGATTGACTGACCGCCATCTTGGCCACGAGGTAGAGGGGCTCGGCTAGAAAACCCCTCTCCTCCACCGCGCGGCCCACAGGAGTCGCCTCCGCCAAACCCAGCCGTCTCCGCCGCCGTTTTCCGGCAGATCAGGCCTTCTCGCAGCTTCCACCGCCTCCCTCGGAGCCGCCAGGAACTTCTGCTGCTGTTGCTTCCTGGCCGGCAGGCCTGACCCCGTACGGCAGCAGCCGCCTCTCCCAGAGCCGCCAGCCGCAGCCACAGCTGCCTCCTTAGCTGGCAGGCTCGGTTCATAAGCGGCCGCCGCCGCCTCCTCCGGAGCCTCTCGCCAGCCACAGCCGCTCCCGCCACCTTCCTAGCCAGCAGGTCCGGACTCCTTGCAGCAGCCCAGCTGCTTTCTCACCGCCTCCGCTGAGACAAGCCGGGCGACCTTCCCTCCGACCTTTTCGACCCCGCAGGGTCACAGGTACACGGGATGGGGGACAAAAGAAGAAGGTGGCACCCGAGGGGGCAGGGGGATCTAAAGGTCCACCCAAGGGGGCAGGGGTATCTAAAGGCCCTCTGGGCCAGTCTAGGGATCCCTCGCCACCCGTCCTGACAAGGGAGAGGGACCCAGTGAAGCCTGTTCCGGCACCACTCCCCGCAGCCCCCCCCCCCCCGGAGGACCAGGCCATGAATGCTTTCATAGCGGAGGCCTTCCAAAAGATCATGGCCCGCCTCGACAGGCTGGAGAACCCCCCTCCCCTGGAGGGAGGAAAGAAGCCCAGAGAAGCGACAGGGAACCCCCCCCAGCAAGCGAATACAAGGGAACGCCAGGGCAGCATCCACAGCCAGGATCGCCAAGCTGCTAGACTCGGGGTTGGATTCAGAGGAGGACCACTCCGCCCCTACCCAGCCCGGTCCCATTAGGCCCCATGCGTGCTCCCCCAGCCCGCAGGCCCTAGGGGAAGGGGACAGTGACAACTCCCTCTCGGAAGAAGAGGGTGAGCTGGTAGACTCGGAGGGGGCCCAGGCCCAGAGCCAGGACACACTCCCTGTAGCCCCCAACCACGGGAGGGAATTCCCAGCCCAATACTGGGAGGAGCTCCAAAAACATGTAGCCAACACTCTCCAACTTAAGGAGAGGGCTACAAAGGACCAACCCTCCGATTCAGAGGATGAACAGGAGGTCAGGACTCACATTCCTACGGCCCACAGGCTGGACAAGGGCCTACCATTAGACAAAGCCTTCGAGAGGCTAGTCCTGAACGAGTGGGGGCACTCGCTTGTACAGGCTGCCAAAGCAACAACAGCAGCTGTACGAATTCTCCCAGCGTAGGGGGTCTCTCCTCCACCAGCCTAAAGTGGACGCGGAAGCAGCCTCCCTGGCCCGACAAACCCTTTTTCCAACCGAGGGAGACCTGTACCCCAAAGATTCCACGGACAAGGCTATCGAGGGGGCATTACGCAGGGGGTTCGACGCTACCACCGCAGCCATGAGAATGAACGCAGGCACCACCTACGTAGCGCGAGCTCTCATCTCTTGGTTCCAGGAGGTGCAGGATGAGGGCATTTCGGAGAGAAAGGCGAATGCTCTCACATCGCGAATAATGCTGGGCATAGCATACATCGCCGACGCATCCACGGATGCGCTGAAAGCCTCTGCCAGGCCAGCAGCCTCAAGCATAGCAGCCCGCAGACGTCTCTCACTCAGGTCCTGGGGTGGAGACCACGCAGCAAAAAATCTGCTAGCGGACAGTCCCTATAGCGGCCAAAAACTCTTCGGCGCATACCTTGAGAAGGTACTGGAAGACCACAATAGCAAGGAAAAGTGCACGACCCTCCAACAGGTAGGCAACAAAAAGCATTCCTTTCGCCAGACGCGCTTCACAGGAGACTCGGCAGGGCTCAAAAGGGGAAACCAGGAGAGTTTTTTCCACAAACAACCCAGGAACAAGCCGAGTTGGCAAGGAAAGAGAAAGTATCACACACACCCTCGCAACAGACCACAGGGGGGTACCAACCAGAGGAATGTAGGATGATGGAGGGGTGGTCTGTTATCGACCCGTGCGCACGCCCCCGGCCCCTAGATGGGCCCGGGTCTCGGAGGGCCAGCGGGGTTTCTCTCCCAGACCCGTTCCCCCCCCGGGCCCTCCCCCTTCCGGTGTGCCTCACCTGCTGGCTCCTGCTGCTGCCTGGCCTCCCGGGCGCCCCCCTTCTCGGCCGCCTGGGTCCCTTGCCGGGGTGTCCTGTGCCCTGTGGGTGCATGATGGGGGGGTTGGTGGAGGGGTGCCCGGGGGCCAGGTGGGCTTCGGGCCCCCGTCCCGATGCTTGCAGGGCCCCTGGGGCCGGCTCCGGCCTGTGTCTCCCCCCTGCCCTTCCCCCCTCCCCCCGGCTGCACGCTTATCCTCTGTCAGTTTCCAATTCCTCCGAGGCCGGCCCCTCTGTGACGAAGAGTTCCCCACGTGACCACTGGCTGAGGGTAACGAGGGTGCCGGCCTCTGACTCCGCCTGCCCGGCCTGGGGGGGCTGACTGTCGGGGCTGCTGTCCGGGGAGGGCCTGCTGGTGCCGGAGGTCCTGGGGCATTCCTCCTAGGTTTCCGGGGCCCTGGAGCCTGTGCCTTCTTTTGGGTCGGCAAGGAGAGGGGGTACCTCGGCCCGTTCCCTACCACTAGGAGTGGGGCAACGATGGACCCCTTCACATGAAGAATGCGGTCCAGGGCATTGTAGAAGGGGGCGGTCCGGGCTCCGTGGCCAGACCGCGCATTATTGTCCCGGATGGCCTTGTACCCCCTCTTGAGTTCTTTGGCCTTTGAATGGCACTGCCTGACGGTCCGGTGGTGCCCTGCCGGCTCCATGTCCCTCACTATGTCCCGGTAGACATGTTCGTTGCGCTGGTTGAGGGCGAGCTCCAGCTGGTACTCCAGGGTCCCCCAGATTCGTATAAAGTCCAGGGTCTCCCACAGCCCCCACTGGCCCCCTCAGTGGTAGGCCCGTCTCCCCCTTCTCCCCTGTGGTTCCTCCTCGTCCTCCGCCTCCTCCTCCGGCTGGGCTGGGCCTGTGTCCTCCGGGGGCTTGTCTGCCCGGGCTCGTTTGCGTGTCTGTGGGTGGCATGGAGGGGGGTTTACTGCTTGGGTTCCGTTCTGCCCCCTCCCGGGGCCCTCCCCCTGTCCCCCCCTCCCTGCTGGGCCCCGTCCCCCCCCGACTGCCCCTGTGCTCCCTGTTCCCCTCCCCATGGGTTCCCTTACCCGTTTCCTGGGCGCCTCCTCCCCCGGTCCGGCTGAAGTGCCCGAGGCGGCCTGTCCCGGATGCACCTGCGGCTCCTGCTGCTGCTATTCCTCCACCACCTCCATGTGCAGTACGACACACACCCCTCCTCCTCCCCCCCTCTGCCTGCGCTCCCTCCTCCTCGTCCCTCGCTCTCCCTCCCCATGTTTCCCTGCTGCAGATTGCCCTTTAAATCTCCCTCCCCGGTCTGTGTTGTTGCCGGTTGCCTGGCAGCGACGCTGCGTGCTTTGGCCCCGGCTGGGAATCATTTTCATTGATCCCGGCCGGTGATTGCCGTCCAGACGTTACTTTTTGTTGTTTCCCGGCGGGAATCACTTTGACCACGCTTTCGGAGCTCATCCCGCGGGGAGCCCGGGAAGCGTGGTTGTAATTGACCCCATGTGAGTATTCACTGTGTTGAACATCTGGTGGCCGCCAAACAGACGTTCAGGGCGCTTTGGCCCCGCTGCGGGTTTGAGTGTGGTTCACTGTGGTTGACTGTGATCTCGTAACATCTGAAAATACCCATAGTGTAATTCTATGAATCATAAATGTAACACCGTGTATCTAAGAATGTTCACTTCCTTAGGAGAAGCTCACCTGAAAATTGAATTTTACAAACTGAAAAAGTATGTCTAGGCACCCAAAGGTGCCAGGGCACACATCTCTATTATTTTATTTATTTCCATCACATGAGAGAAGGTGCTTTAAAAACTATGATGGGAAAGCTCTTTAATGGAAAAGAGAGTCCATTTCTACCCTTGCAGAGCATTTTTGTTCCTTTTCATCAGAGCCAAGGCCATTTTGGCAAGATTTCTAATAGAAACATCGTCTTTGGACAAGGTCAAAAGAATTAATAGTTGTTGGGGAGACCAGTAAAGTTGTATTTGTATGCCGCCCCCTCCTGCTACAAGCATCTTGGGGCGGCTAACAACATTTTGAAACATATAATAAAATTAATTAAAATCAACATTTCCCAGGATTAAAATGACTGTGGTTCCACCCGCATCTGTAACTAGAATTCTCCTTGTGGCTGCAGCTGCCAATCAAAATTCATGTTACAGGAGTGACCAATATGGTGCCATTTTGAAAATGTCCTGAACTCTGCTGCTTTGAGCTAGGCAATAGAGACAAAGTAGTACAGAGGTATCTTTTATTGGACCAACTCCAGTTGGTGGAGGTATGCAAGCTTTCGGACCTCACAGGGTCGTTCATCAGGCAAGTCTGGGGTTACAAAATGATGAAGCAAAGCAAAGCAGAGCTACTACATTGTTGTATCTCCCCTTTTGTATTGCCATCTCCTCCCTACCATGTTCTTCTCTTACCCTCCCCCACCCCCCCTTTAGTGGGTACATCCTCCACCACTGTATATACCTTTGCTTTGTTCATTTTGTAACCCCAGACCTGCCTGACGAAGGACCCTATGAGATCCAAAAGCTTGCATGCCTCCATCAACTGTAGTTGGTCCAATAAAAGGTATCACTTTACTACTTTGTCTCTATTGCCTATATTTGGGGCCAACATGGCAAACCCTACTTTCTCTACACTGCTTTGTGCTAGGGAAGCCAAAGTAACAACAAAGCAAATGGCATCAAAAGTATGCAGCAGGGTGGGGTGTTGGGGGATAAAGGAAGTGAACAGGAAGCAAGCAAGAGGGAGAGAGGAGGTAAAGTACAGACACGTGTGTGGTGGAGGTGGAGCATTGAGTACCACAGCCAAGAGGAAGCAGTATGTGGTCCAAGCAGCCTGAGAGCTGTTGCTGCAGTACTGTGTTTGATCCCAAGGGGACAGAGTTTAAGGCCATTGACACTTACTGACTGGAGTCTTTCACTTTGAAATCTTAACTTTTTGAATTTCTTAGGTGTGTTTTGTGGTTTGGTTTGGTTTTTAAAGACAGAGAAATTATTTCCACTAGCTGAGGATCTGACCTGCTATGTCATATTGTACTAAAACAGGTTTACAGCGAAACTTAGGCAGAAAGAAAGCCTTCCTTGTACATCACTCAGTCTGATGATGGAGAACTTGTTTTCAGTTCTGGTGTGAGCACTGCCTTAATTTTGTAGCCCTGATTTTGCATATTTAAATGTCTTTATATTTTAATATTAAAACACACACACATCCATGCACAGATAACAGACTGCTGGATACATTTTATGAAGAACAAGTATTTGTAGCACTAACTTTTTGCCTTTTGCAGCTTTATTCCATTCATTATCTAATGAAGCCTGAACCAGCACAGAGCATCATCAGTATTCAGCTCTTTAATTTATTTGTCTCTGCAGTGCTAAGCTGGAGCTATAGATATGGAATTGATAAGATTGTCTTTCTTCATTTAACTTTTAAGCGGCTTTCTCTTGTGATCTTCCTCCCTATGAACCTGTCTCTTGAAAGGGCTCTTTGGAAGTCTGTTCGTGTTCCTCTGTTGTCTTTTGTATTCTTCTCAGTTGTCTCTGAGCTTTCTGCCTTTTTTTCACACTTGAATAATAACAGCAATAATCATTACCTGAGTTTGTTATGAATTAAGCGAGTTCACTTTTAAACCAGAGTTTATGTTTTTGTTCCAACACAGAACATAATAACTGGTGAACTGCTTTGTCCCTTTGCAAAATGGAATAGCAATCAGTAGAACTTCATCTGCTGATTTCAATTCTTGCACTGGTTGTATGGTGGGCGGATCAAGAGACAGGTTATTAAACAAATTACTGCTAAGGGAAGGAATGCTCTTTTTTGCCCTGCCAACTGCACTGGCTACCTTTTCTGAATCCCTGTTGATTACGGTTTCTTTCTGTTGATCGTGGAGGTATTGTATAGGGCTGTAAATAGTTTCTTGTGACTTGCAAAGCAAGAACTGCTCCATAACAGAGGGTGCTGTGCTAGTCCAGGCATCAAATAAATCCAGCAGGGCTGTGCATAAGAGCTGGCACCACTGCTGTTTAAAAATATTGGTACCTGAACAAAAGATTGAACTCTGGCAGGCACTCAAGATGAACTTCTCCCATTTGCACATTTCCCCCACGTACACAGCCAGCCGTTCCCAATCCATTCTCAATGCCCTCCAATGACCTTTCACACCTGTAAGGTCAGAGAGCCAGTGTAGCTTAGTGGATAAAATGTTGGGACTTGGATGTAGGAATCTAGGATTCAGATCTTGTATTAACCATAAACTCACTGGTTGGCATTGGGCAAATCAATATCTCTCAACCTCAGTTCCCCACCCATAAAATGGGACTAATAATGACTTGGATAAGGATTGTAAAGTATGTTGTCATTCATAATGCCAACCTCTAGGGAAAGGGATAATAGCCCTAATGTTGGTATGACTGATGCTTCCCAGTTCTTGGCCTGTGTGGGTTATAAACCACTGTGCAAATCATCAGTGTTTGTGATACTCGCTTTGTACTTGGGAGGCCCATGTTCTATTCTGTTCTCTGCCACAGACTCCATACATGACCTCGAGCAAGTCTTTTATATTTCTCTGGGGGTAGAATGCTGTTTGCATTAACGGTTTCCACTTTTTAAAATCTGCCTCTTATGTGCCCAGCTCCCCATGTGTAAAATAAGGGCAGTAACCCTTTACTACTTTGCTGGGTGAGGTGAAGATAAACGTGCTCAGATACGACACGTAGTGGTTTGGGGAGGAAGAGGCATATAACTATCTAATAGGTAGTAAGCCTATCTGGGGCTATGGGGTATAAAACGGAATCCTAGGCAGCTAAGTTGATTCTCTGCATACAAACTGTAACATCTGCCAGCCAGAACAGAAGCATTTTCACAGCCACTTTAGGCCATCTAGTTCTGCCACCATCCAGTCCTCATACTGAATAACGCCTTTCTTGACTCTCCATCAGTTGGGCTTTTCATAGATGAAGGTACTGCTCTTCTGCCCCCTTATTGGCTATGGATCATTGTTGCCATAGTGCTGGGATGCTCACGGCTGTGAAATAAGGGCAGTAATTGTACAAAAGTATGATTGCTTGAGACACATCAAAACTGCCATCCTGAGTCAGAGCAATGGTCTATTTAGCCTGGCATCCTGTCTCCGGTACTAGTGGCCAGCTTTCGGAGAAGTGTGCAACACAACTATTTTGGTTGTTTCAGAGAGCACATAGCAAATAATAAATGGAGTGGTCCATTCACTCCCAGCTCCTGACAGTTTGAGATCTCATCCTCTGACCAACTTGGCTAATAGCTATATATGGACCTCCAATTTCTTTGCAGTGTAATGTAATGCTCTCAACGCTTCTCTCTCCTCAACCCTTGACTCTCTTGCCCCCCCCTCTTCTCGCCCCGTCCGCCCCCTCAACCCCCGCCCCTGGCTTACCCCTACCATCCGCTACCTCCGCTCCTGCACCCGGGCTGCCGAACGCCTCTGGCGCAAATCCCGCTCCCTCCCTGACTTCCTCCATTACAAATTCTCCCTCTCCTCCCTCTCCTCGGCTATCTCCCTAGCTAGGCATCGCTATTATGCCTCTAGGATCGAATCTTTCTCCCGCGACCCTCGCCGCCTTTTCTCTACTTTCGACTCCCTTCTCAAACCCCCCTGCCCTCCTCCGCCCTCTTCCCTTGCTGCTCAGGATCTTGCATCGTTCTTCACCTCCAAGATTGACAAGATCCGTCGGGATATTGCCTCCCACCCTCCTCCGCCCCCCGCTCCCGTCCCACCCCCTCCCCCGCCCCCCTCCCTCCTCACATCCTTCCCTCCTGCCTCTCTCCAGGAAATCTCTGCTCTTCTCTCTTCATCCAACCCCTCCACCTGCCCCCTTGACCCGATCCCCTCCCGCCTCCTGACCTCTATTGCTCCCACTGTCGCTCCCCCCCTTCTGCATGTTGTCAATCTCTCCCTTTCCACAGGCTCCTTCCCCTCTGCCTTCAAACATGCCACTGTCTCCCCCATCCTCAAAAAGCCTACCCTGGACCCTTTCGATCCCTCTAGTTACCGGCCGGTCTCCCTCCTTCCCTTTGCTTCGAAGCTCCTGGAACGTGTCGTCTACTCCCGCTGCCTGAACCTCCTCTCTGCCAACTCCTCCCTGGACCCTCTCCAGTCCGGCTTCCGCCCCCTCCACTCTACTGAAACTGCCCTGGCCAAGATCACCAATGATCTACTTGTCGCTAAATCGAAGCGCCACTACTCCGTTCTTGTCCTCCTTGACCTCTCTGCTGCCTTTGACACTGTCGACCACTCGCTCCTCTTGGACTCGCTTTACTCTTTGGGCTTCCGTGGCTCTGTCTTTGACTGGTTCTCCTCCTACCTCTCTGACCGCTCCTTTAATGTCTCCCTCCCCGAGTCGACCTCCCCCTCCCTTCCCCTCTCGGTTGGGGTTCCCCAAGGTTCTGTCCTTGGCCCTCTCCTCTTCTCTATCTACACCCGGTCCCTTGGTGAAATTATTGCCTCCCACGGGTTCCAATACCATCTCTATGCTGATGACACCCAACTCTATCTCTCTACCCCCTCTCTCTCCTCCTCTGTCCGCTCACGCCTCGTCGACTGCCTCTCTGATATCTCCGCCTGGATGTCCCGACGCCAACTCAAACTGAACATGGCCAAGACTGAACTCCTCATTTTTCCTCCATCCCCCTCCTCTCCCTCTGACCTGACCATCTGCATTGATGGGGTCACCATCCGTCCTGTTCTCCGTGCCCGCAGCTTGGGCTTCATTTTTGACACGCACCTCTCCTTTAAACCTTACATTGACTCTGTGGCCAAATCCTGCCGATTCGCTCTCCTCAACATTGCCCGCATTCGCCCCTTTCTATCTGTCTCCTCGGCCAAAATCCTTGTTCATGCCATGGTTATCTCTCGCCTCGACTACTGCAACCTCCTCCTTGCTGGCCTCCCTCGCTCCCACCTGTCCCCCCTTGTGGCGATCCAAAACTCTGCCGCCAAGGTCATTCACTCTGCCCGTCGCTTCGACCATGTGACGCCTCTCCTCCTCTCCCTTCACTGGCTCCCCCTTCCTGAACGTATCCTGTTCAAACTCCTGGTTTTCACGTTCAAATCGCTCCATGACCAAGCTCCCCCTTACCTCTCGGACCTAATCGCCCTACGCGCTCCTGCGCGCGCTCTCCGCTCTTCCGCTGTCCCCTCCCTCGCTCTCCCTCGCTTCTCCTGCTCGCCCAACCGCCTTCGTCCCTTCTCCCTCGCTGCCCCGCATGCCTGGAACTCCCTCCCTGCCGACGTCCGCCTCGCCTCCTCCCTCCGCTCCTTCAAATCCCTCCTCAAGACCCACCTTTTCCATGCTGCCTTTCCCAATGCCCTCTAGTCTTTCCCCTTGCTCTTACTGTCAGCCCTCCTCTGCTGACTGCTGCTACCGACCACCTTGTAACCAAGCCAAGTACACGCACCTGAGACTTCGCATCCGCCTGAATGTTTGTTTGTCTTCTCCCATGTCTCTCCCGCTGTCCCCTCTCCCTGTCTCCCCCTCCTTGTCTTTTAGATTGTAAGCCACAGGCAGGGACCGCATCTGATTGTATGTTCTGTACAGCGCCAGGTTGCAACTGGTGCTTTATAAATGTTTAATAATAATAATAATAATAGTATAGGATTTTAAGGTCATAACAGACTCTGAAGGTGATCTAGCCTAATTTCCTACATAGCAAAGAGAATTGACCCCCCAGACTGATCCTTTCTTTTGTTTCTTGTTTCAGAAAACTCGCTATGAGATTTACGTTTCTCTCCTGAAAGAAGGGGGGAAACAGTTGCTGAGCACCGGCGAAAATGATGGGCCAGGACTGAAGAAATCTCACTCAAGTCCCTCATTAAATCAGGAGTCTCCAGTCAGTGCCAAGGTGAAACGTAATGTTTCAGAGAGGAAGGACTACAGACCTGAAACGCCTAGCATCAAGCAGAAAGTCACTTAGGGTGCCCAAGATGGCTGAAGGAGCAGCCGTGCAGCAAAGTACCATTGGTCAAGAGTTCTCTTTGATAACCTGTCATTCACAAACAAAAACACATCTGCCTGAATGGGGTGTTAGTGACATTTTCTATTGTATATTTTGTTGTTTCTGTACAGGTTGTTGGAGATGGTTTTGCTTCTGGTTTGTTTTGACTTGTTAATTTATCATAGAGCAACTATTACAACTCCTTTTTTTTTTTTTTTAATGGAGTGGGTGGGAAGGGACTTTCATTTGCTTGTAGCTTTCACCTCTCAAGTCATCCACTACTTTCAATTGCTGGGAAAGTAACTGGACAGACATGGCAGCTTGGTGTGTTTAGCTGCAGCTAAGAGAAAACTTTGTAAATCAGTTCTTACAGTCGCCGTGAAGGGACTCATTATTGCAGGAGGTTAGATCAAGCTTTGATGTGAGGAATAGAGATTTCCCAATGATGCAAACCCCATACTACATGCAGTTATGGGAGCTCTAGAGGTAGATAGATTATTGTAGTGTTTGAACTCTGGACCATACACGTTGAAGGAATGAAAAAAAAGAAGGTTGGCCTTAAGGAACTAAAAAAGGTTGTTCAAGTTAACATTTCCTTTTGAGGCTCCGGGCAACAGAAGACCAGCCTTGTGTCTCCCTTGATGACTAGCAAGGTTCTAGACAGAATGAATCAGATTCTTCCGTTTCTTTAAGTGATAGGCTGTTGTAGATGTCGACCACTGGCCTTGTGTTTTCATCGACAAGGGACATCTGTGTATTTCTCAACAGTATATTTTCTCACAGCTGCTATATAGAGAGCCTTAATGTACATTTTCTATCTGCGTCCCCCCCTCCCACCCTTTAGAGGTTTGATTCCTTTCTAATGTGTACAGGTATTTTTTCAGTCTCTTTGATCATTTACAGTTGGGTACTTTCCTTCACTTGGCAGAAAGAAATGGTTTTCCTTTTAATTTATAGCCAGTGTTCAGAAAGAACATTTTGGAAATGAAGTATGGCTGCCCTAGAGCCTTGGTAATGGAATATGGATCCTTTCCCAGTCCAAACTCGGCCCCTTCCCAGCTACACCGTGCCTGTCAGCACAAAGTCAGTCATGAGCAGATCCTTTCTGTCATAGGGTCTCCCTGCATAGCTACATCTGTTAGCCTCTCTCCTACCCCTACATAAGCAGCATGGATCAGGAGTAAGGGACATTGCCAAGGTATCCCTATGCTCCAGCAACCCCTAGCTGCCAGAATAATCTCATGATATGGTGTGTTACCGGGCACAAGTTAAAGCAACTCAGTGGCTGCTCTAATATATGCCAGAACCAGGGAGCATAAAATGTTTTATGGCTACCATTGCTTTCACTAGTCTTCTGCCTGGCATAGCCCAGCCAAACCAAGCGATCTGACTTTAATTTGCAAAGCCAGCCCTGCTCAATGTCAACTGAAAATCATTTTCTGGTAGCTCTCAGTGACTTTTGCCGGAAGTTATGTTGGTGTTTAAGGTGATTTTTCTAATGATGTTTCCATCTCAAGAATGAGCCTGCCACAAATTGCCACCATAGCAAGTCAGTGTGTCTGAATGGGCACTGGCAAAGGAGTCTTTTAGTCAACAGGGGAAGAAATCAAATCAGAAAGGATAAAGACCTTTCGTAGAAGGTAGATGATTTCTTTATTCCAATCACCACTACAGAGGATAACAGAAAGAGAGCTGCCCTTGAGCTGTGCTACACTTTAAATGTAATGTATGGGTGGTGCCATCAGAGATTGTAGCATTGAAAGCAAAGCATGTATAACACATCACTCATTCAGCAGGGCCACATGGTATTAACAGCAGAGGTTCTGATGGGGATGTAGGAATGCAATGACCAAGACTTTAGAGAGATAATTTGCAATCTTCTCAAAAGCAGTAACTGGAAGATGAGAGTATAGCCATTGTTGAACCTTAATGGGAGGTGATCATAAGAATTTCTGAGCAGAGAGATGCGCCAAAGGTAGGCACTTTAAAAACATGATGGTAGGTGGAAATGGGTGCAGACAAGGGCAGGAAGGTGCATGCAAGAAGACTAATTTAACTAGCACACTAGATTACTAAATTAACCACTTGGACATCCTACACATCTCTAGGGTTGCTCGTTGTTGTTCAGCAAGGGTTAAGAAAAGTTAACAAGATATCACAGCCTTTTCTTAACCCTTACTGAACAATGAGCAACTCTAGAGATGCTTAGTCCAGTTATAATGAAAGAGAGACCATAAGAATGCTGTTGTATAAACTAGTGGTGTATCCACTTGAAGTGAATATACCCACCTTAAGTATTATGTTGATGTCACCAAAAAGATATAGCAGAAACCAGAGAGGTTCTGCGGAGGTTGACCAGAGCATGGGAACAATTCCATACAGGGAAAAACTGTGGCCCTGTACACGTTCTATTAGTGGTAGAGGTATTAATTAATGTCTCAAGAGAAACCCTGTGGTATCTTTTGCATTCACACATTGTAAGGGGGGTGGTAGGGTTTGTAGTAATTACCGCTTACTGACCTGAGGGGTACAGAGTGGTAATTATCACTCGGGGTAAGCTAACGTGTGAATACTCATAAGCAGTAGCAGATCTGCATATACCAGTGTGTGGAAGCGTCTGAGCATTCCCATGATCAAAGATACCACCGGGTAAATACCTAGTGGTTACCAAAAGTCTCCGAACTAGTTAATGAACATTGTGCTCTTGCAGGTCAGAATGCACACAGTCAGGAGACGAGGGGGTCCTTGCATTGTCCTAGCAGATTACCTGGAGCATGCATGAAGGAGAGGAGCAGCAGCCACCAAGCTGCTCCTTACCTCCTCTTATGCAGCTCTGTGGGCTCTGCATCCCAACTCATCAGCTCAGTCAACATATTGTGGTCAGAGGGTATGCTACGCTCAGGATGGCACAGGTGATTCCCTACCAGTACAAAGTACAGAGGAAACGAGGGCTGAGCTGTAAGTCTTGGGCTGGACGATCCTTCAGTGGGAGTTCTGCCATTGACTTTAATGGTGGAGGATTTTGTCTCTGTGCCTGCTCTGCCCCAGTGCCTATGCAGATCTGTGCTACCCCTTGCTCAGGGCAGATTGCAAGGTGCAAATCTAGTTCATTGGGTGCTTGTAGGCAGATGGGCTGTCCTGTGCCAGCCAGCTTCTAAAGGTGCCCCTCCAGATGCTCCAGGGCAGCCTTGCTGGAGCGGGTCGGCCAAACCCAGAGCACATGCAGACCCATGCTGCTGTTCTGCTTCCAGCCAGCTGTTGCCCCGGGCAGCACTATAATGTTGCGGACGCTCTAGCCCACAACTCTATAGTGTGTGAACCCGCCAAGTCGTCTGATCCAGACCCAGGGGCTGTGAGCGGGCAGACACGGGGTGTGTGCAACCCCAGAGCAGCTCCACATCTGTCTGAAAACCGGATGTGTTTACAAATACAGTGTTTACAAATACTGTGTTTACAAATACAATGCAGGCGTCAAAAAGATGAGCAAAGGGGGTATTTGAAACCTGTTGCATTGACCTTTGAATGTGAAAATATCCTGGCTGTCCCCAGAGAGTCCTGAAGTTGCATAATTAAAAGTTTGAAGTACTTGTTCCCCAGCTTGTACAGGAGACATCAGCCAATTTGAACCCAGCGCTGGGAAATCCATTGTGAGTGAATGAACTGAAAAGCACATTGCAAAATGTATTTTATTTATTTTGACAAAAGTAGTTTAGACTTATTTATTATACTGCTTCAGAGGCTACTTTTAAATGTATTGTAGTATATTTTTTGTAAAACTTATAGACATTTAGTAAAGAGAGGGTTTTTGTTTTGTGTTTTTAATCTTTCAGTATTTGCTCAGAACTCCTGCTTTGTGTGAATTGCAAGGTGTGCAGACTGGCAAACTGAGAATTAGTGAGATTCTTTGCAGTTTTTGAGAGAATGCTGCTTTTTCTTGTCACCTTACGAATGCCTGGTGTAGCCAACACTTATCTGAATACTCTTTATCTGCCTGTATAAGTTATAAGGTTTAAGTGAAACCCATAATGAAAAGAGCCCAAGCCAGACATCTCTGCCATTGATGCCGATGGCAAAACCCTCATGGACTTGGGTGAAAACAGATTGCCAGCTTAGTGGTACTATTGTTTGCTGCTCTTTTCATGTTACAGTACGGTAAGAGATGGTAGCCCTGATTCTCTGAAGTAAACTGGATTAGCTCTCTTTACTGGCATGCATCATGAGGAATCTGCCCATTCATTGCACCTTGCTTTCGAGCTGTCTTTAGTTTTAAAAGGTACGTACTTTATTTAGACACTTGATTACAAAATACATATTGGCTTTGATCCTCAGCTGCAGTTGTTTTGATTGCACAGCTTTGTGATCCTGCCGTGCCAGGCCAGTCTAGTTTCTCTCGCACACTCAGAACAGCTTAAAAGCTGCTCTGAATTGCTCTTGCTACCCAACAGACCTAAGGGAAAGAAAGGGCTGCTGCCAACTGAAGGGAAGCTCTAGCATGCTGCCTCTTTCCCTATGTCGTTCTAGTTGCATGGAGAGCAAATGGTATAAATGCCGCTGTGATGGCTTTACCTTTCTCGCCTAAGATGCCCCTCCCATTGGAATGATCCTTCAAGTTCTGTGGCTGGTCACATTGGATTTAGGGCAGTTTTGTGTAGGCGTAACTCCAGCCCACATCTGGATCTCCTATAAGCAGGAGATGTCTTCTGAACCACTGGCTGGTATTATGTCCTGTATGTGCTTTCCCCACTCCCCTTGCAGGTAGCCACAAGGAGGCCACAAGTATTGAGTCCTAACTCCTGTGTGTTTCAACATGTATAATACACATAACCTCCTAGTTCTTTGTAAGACAGACTAGCAGGCTTTCCCTACCAGACAGCACAGTCTTGAAGGTACTGCTCAGGCAAAGCCCCCACCAAAGCAGTTGGACTTAATAAGGAAGGATGTTAAGATCAGATCCTTGGTGGGCAGACAGACCAACTCCATAAAAGGTACTCCTTTAGTATTGGGGTGAATAACTGCCTGTTCCACAAAGTGCAGGACAACAGAAAATCAAATCCATGAGCTTTAACACAAGTAATGTTGTGTTTACTGTACAAGCCTTTTGCATATATAATGACACCTGTCAGGAAAAATTGATTTTTTTTTTCATTATTACCATTTTATTTTTTAAAATATATCTGGGGGTTCTTTTTTCTTGGCTTTTGGTTTTCAAGCCTTTAGGTGACACTGCAGTTGTGTTTTCAGGCTTTAATTTGAACCGTAGAGGGCTAGAAGCTTACCAGGTTTTTTTTAGTAGTATTATTTTTTATTTTTTAAAAGAAGAAGAAAGATTGAGATTCTTGTAGTTTTGTTCAATTTCAGATTTAAGAAGCCCCCTATAACCATGACTTAGGATATAATAGTGAGATTTGGCAAGCCTGTGACTTAGGAGCACAGAGGGGAGACGGTCACACATGCATTACATTTTACAGAAATTGTAAATATAATATTTAAGCATAGCATGTGTGTGTGCGTGCGCTAGTGTGCATAACTGGAGAATGGACTAGAGTACATGCCTATAGCTTTCTAGGCCAGCTTGTCTATTATTTTCTCAGTTGTAAATAACTCCATCGGTCATGTGAGCAATGATGTAATTGAGCTTTGGGGAACATAATAGTGTCACTGAAGCATTGGATTCTGTTTTATTTAAAGTATTTAACATAAGTTCCCAGTTTCTTTGAAAATCCTCTAAGCCGTTTACACCACAAAGGTGGTGCATTATCTCCTTCCTGTCTGGAATCTGTGTCTGGAATCCAGCTCCCTGGATTTAGGAGCCTTCCAAGAAAGAATCGATTGGGCTAGAGATGTGTCCTCTTGCACCACCAGCCATTGACATCCAAGACTTGTACATCCCTTTTGCCTGAGTTTTTATTGATTAACTGCAGCATTTGGAACCTTCACTGCATGTCCAGAGTGAATTCTGGTTGTAGTTTATCCCAAACTCCCTCAGTTTTGAGTGTTGCATCCTAGTGTGATCCACAAGGCTTCAAGTGTGAGCAGAGAGACCATGAACTCTGTTCTTCAGCAGAGGAGGAGAGTGACAACCTACCGGAAGTCCTCGCTTTATTGAACTCTTCCTACAACATAAACTGGTCCTCTCTGGTACACTCTATAAAAATATCTTGTCTCCAAATGCTCTTACTATGGCTTGTTAGGTAGTTACTAGCTGGTACTTTGCTCTGTTGCACATTTCAGCTGAGATTTTCAAGGCTGCCTAAGGAATCTGGATGCACTTGTCTTCTTAAATGGTTTTAAAATCCATCCCCTTTGGATCTAGGGACCTTGGTTCTTTTTGGCCAAGGCTGTCCAGGCCTCCAGAAAATCAAATATGAAACAGTTGCCTAGATCCAATGGTGCATGCCACATATGCTGCATAAACACATAGCATGCACACCCAGTGCACAGACCTTGGATCAGGGCTGGGGTTTGGAAAGGAAGCTTGTTCTCACAAACAGAAGTAGTAAGAGATTTTGAGTCTTTGAATGGGACAGATCCATCCTTGGTGTAACTTCCCCAAAGCTCAGTGTTTTGGTCCTATGCCTCTTCATCTGACCACCTGCTTAAAAGGTGCAATTGTTGAAACCTAGTTAGTGACGTTGTTTTAAAATTAATCCAAGAAAAGCTGCTCCTTTAATGGAAAGAAAAATAAAAGCCTCTAGAATAGAAATCAGGCCCTGTTCTATCTGCACCTATTAATTACAGTCGTATCATCTCATTTGATGCTTCAGGATTGTGGCACTTTGTATCCAAGGCTAAGAGCAGAGTCACAGAGAACAAGTGCGTGATCTAGCTCCCATTTAAGTCAATGGCTAAACTCCCATTGACTTGTATGGAGCTGGATCGCACTCCAAGTCTGTTTTGGCAGCTTTGGAACTTAAATATCATCTCATAAAATCAACTCAGAAACTTGGGTCAAATATGTTTGAACATTGAGTATATATGCGTGGATCTATGTATGCACGTGTGGTTCTTAGATGTAAGATATGGCTTTTGTGAGCGGATGCTGCAGAGTCTGTTCTTCTCCAACGTTTCACTTTTGTCAGCTGCAGGAGGGTGGCTGCTTTTATTTTGAGCTATTAAACACTCCAGGGGATTTTTTGTAGATTTATTCTCTCTCTTAATTCAGTCTAGAAAATCATGTTTTTAAAAAATCAGGTCATTTTGTTTAGGGCCCATAAATGAGGATTGAGGGATGGAAATTCACAAGCTCTCTTGGCTGGCTTCAGTCTGCTCGTGACGTGAATGGGTATAAGCCTAAGTCAGCACAATTCTTGGAGCCCACTTTATGCCTCACATTCTCTGAAAATCTCAGCCTGGTGCTGTGAATGATTGACGGGATCCTTGTGGTTTTACAAGAGTCAGACATTTTGTAGCAATTGTAGGAGAATCCATAACTGACAGAGAAAGAGGCGATGTGTCAGCCCCCAACATCTCAAATAACTCTTGGGGATTTCCTCTGGAGAGTTTAAACCAGAGCACTGTCAGCCTGATAGGAATCGGCATAACTATCCGCGTGCCACTATTAGTTGAACAGGGATTGCATGGTAATGCCTGAGTCAGTGTGTCAGCTACCCAACTGACAACAGGAGAAAAGGAAGGATGAGGTAGGAATTAGGCTTACAAGGGGTTGAACTCCAGTCTGTGAGCCGTGTCACTGAAGTGTTGCCAAAAGCTGGACTGGGCACAGACTTCTCTCCACCTGGCTGGACATCTCCTAATGGAAAAAGACTTATTGCAAAATGACCTTTGTTTGGACCAGTCATAATTCTGGAGTTGCTGTGTCCAAGTGGGTGACACCGTGGCAGGATAATAGGAATTCTTATTACAGTCACCACTTAGCATCTCCAGTGGAGCACGTGTTTCCAATTTATTATCCCTCTAATTCTGGGCAGGAAGCCCTGTGCTACATCAGTCCAACCCTGGGATAGTCGAGAGGTAGGTGTGTGTGTGTGAGAGAGAGAGAGAGAGAAGGCAGGGTGGGGAACCTTTTCCCAACCACAGGCCACTTTGAAAATGAGTGCAAGCTCTATGGGCCAGATAGGAGCTGGAGGTGGGAGTGCTTAAAGATTGTGCTCAGCTTGGAGGAAGGAAGCAGAGGATCCAGATTATGGATTTGTGTGCAATGGATTAATCTCCTCTGCTTGGATGCATACCCTTATTTCTGCTCTCTTCTCCTGGGTTCACTCTGTGCTTGAGGGTAGGGACTGGATCTAGAAACTGGAGCAAGGTCAAATTTTTTAATAAAAAAATTAAAAAGCTGTGGGTCAGATTTGGCCCACGAGCTGGAGGTTCCCCACCCCGGCCTAGCCTTTCCCGTTTTGTCTGAGAAAGCAAATCTGCTTGCCCAGATTAGTTAACTGCATCAGTGATTGGAATATGTCACAGAAAAGCATTCAAGTGCAGTCTTCTCATTCTAGGGTCCCCCACTGTAGGAAACACCTGTCCAGATAAAAACATCTGGCAGCATCAAGAATGTGAAAGTGCCACCCATATCTTTCCTCTTCATTAGCACAGGCCTTCGAATGCTGCACAACTGGGGAATGAAGTGGTAGACCCCAGGCCTGTAGGAAGATGATGCACAGTCTCCTTCGGAAACTAAAGTCAGTGTCATTCTCTCTTGTTTCCAAAATGTTATTCCCAAATCATTTTCCAGCATTCGCAGTCCTTTCTGTATTCCTCAGACTCATTCAGCCTGCAGAGAGAGCCAGAGATGGAGGCAGGCTGGAGCAATCTGGCCCTCCGCACAGCCACAGGATGGAGTGCCAACCATAGCCCCTCGGTGCCATTTGCACAACCAGGGCTAAATTGCTGTGTCACCACACAAGACCCCATGTTCCCACCCACCCACCCTCACTCCAATACATGGGGTCCATGAATAAATTTGAAATGGCAACCTAAGTGTGAAAAGCACTGGCATAACAGCCTCAAATGTGGAGATTTCCAACCTGTAGAGGGTCTGCGGCAGTTCAAGAGGGACCTCTCAGCACATGGAGGCCATGAATAAACCAAAATTAATATGTGTAACATACAGGCCTGCACGGGCTGCAGTGCAGAGGGCCCTGGCCATGGAAGGGGATGTTGTGTTTAACTGATCGTCCCAAAAATGAATTACAGTAACATTTTCCATTTTTTAAATGGGCAAGTTGGTGTGTCTGTAAAACATTCCTGTGTTGTTGGAATTTTGTAAATGGAATTTTCTATGTTATTTACCTGGTACATGAATAAATACATTTTACATTTTAAAAAAAGAAGACACACAGACACAAAATATTCCGATGTTAGGAGGGGGGCCAGCACCACCATTTTGCACAGGGTCCCAACTCCTCTGGATCCAACACTGTGTACAAGGGTCTTTGAACCTTTATAAATGTTGATCCACAACTCGGCTCCATCCCACTCCCACCCCCACACTATCAGAGACTGACTCTAAGACCAGTTCCTTGGCATGCAGAGGACCAGTGGCCAATGCCTGGTGCAGCTCTTATGTGAGACTTGCAGCAGTATCCCTCCCAACCTGGGTTAATCTCTCCATAGGAAAATGCAGAAGCAAAAAGCAGCCTCGTTTCACATCAGTGGCCAAAGAATCAGCTGATAGAGCTAATTCTCTACAGGTACCACAAAATTCCCTTGGAGTGTCTCTTCTACTTTATGTTACAGGTACTGGAAACTATTTCCTAATAAATGAAGGCACTTACACACATCCTCTTCCTCCTGGGTGGGGAGAGGACTACTGTGGATATTATTATATCATTGAAATAATATTTTTGAGATGAAGTTTACATTTGCTTTTATTTTTCATTTGAAATATATGTACATAAATAGTACCCTCTATTTTATCATTGCTGGAGTATCCCTACGGTATGCTGATGATAATTTGCCTCATGTATTGAAACTGTGAGATATTGTAGACTTTTTCCTCTCTTGTGTACTCCGTTCATGACTATAACTCTGTTCCTCTGTGGTTTTATAAGTTGGAATAAGGTTGCTTAGAGCAACCAAGAGTCTACAGCCTCAGAATGATTTTTATGTCATTGAAAATCAAGCAGACCAGTGAAGGATTTCACTTATGTATATGATATATGTATATGTAAAAACTTTAGAAAAGAAATAAACCAAATGTATTTCATCTGCCTGAGTTGAATTCTTCACGAAGGTCCCTTAAGGGCAATCTTTCCAAAGAGCAATGAATTGTCACTTTGTTTCCTCCCTCCAAACACTTTCTGATATCTCCGGTTGTAATGTAGCCAGTGCTTAATACCGATCCATACCAACCTCCGCATTGTAAAGTAACAGTGAGACTTGGGCCACAGCTAGAGCAGAAACGCTGGATGAAGGTACCGGAGACCTCAGGAAAGTAGGGTCCTGAAATGTGTTGTGACTGTGGGATTTATGTAATGGTGTTAGAGTCCGCTGAGAGCCCTGGGAAACGTCAAGCGTGTTGTGGAATGGAACTGATGTACCAGGACACGTTTATAGAGTCCAAGGGTTTGGGACCAGGAGAGTTAGGAGGGCCTGGTCCCCACCCCAGCTTCATTCTAGTGTTGGGTCTCAGCCTATGTGAGGGGTTAGGGTCCCCTGGAAAGGATTTTATGGGGTTAGATGGCCCCTGATTAGAGGGTATTGGGGGGTTGGAGTTAGGGGTGGGACTTGGTTGAAAAAAACGGTTACTTGTTTTACCGGATACCGGATCTCCAAATATCAGTTTATTGGATTAAATCCAGTATACCAGTAACTGGGTTTTTCCCATTGAATTCAATGAGGAATTTTCCCCATTGAAATCAATGGCAGAAAAACCGAAAATACCTGTAAAAAGGACAACATTTCTCTTTTAGTTAACTAACACATATTTTATTTGTACTCGGTGCAGACTCACACTTATCCCTGCCCCACCCCCCTGGTAAGTAAACCCCCCATAGTTTATTTCTATATGTGCTTGTTGTTTTTGGTTCAACATAGCACAATGACAGCAGCACTCTCATCCAATAACCCAATAATAATCTATCCAATAATCCAAAATCACAGCAAGACAATCCATAATCCAATAATCCTCCACGCGCGCACACACACAACAATCCAATAATCCAAATCCACAACAATTCAATAATAATCCAATAATCCAAAATCACAGCAAGACCAAGAGTAACCCCATGCCAACCCCCACATCATCACTTACCTAATGTTATATGACTGGAGTACTAGTTATGATCTCTGGAATTCCAGTTGTTTTCCATGGTAGGCTTAGGCAAGGCTACAGACACAGAGAGACCTATTGACTTCAATAGGCTCAGCAGAACACCCACTGAAATCAAAAGGCAGCAATGCGTCGTGCAGTGCACTGCTGGCAGTGTAACATATTGAATTCTTCTTTTGCCATTGCTGAGTCCAGAGTCATCGCTGGAGGCCTCTAGACAGACACAGTCAGACTCCAGGGTGTGGAATTATTTTTATTTCAAATCCACAGGCCTGAAGTCAAACCAAACCGTGTCTGGAGGTACTGGGGAGGGGACCCATCAGATGGATGAGGGGTACTGGGCTGGAGCTGAGGTGGGAGAGGCAGCTTAGGCTGGAGCTTAACTGCTACAGTTTCTTGCTATCTTCTTGGTGGCAGTCTGGTAGCCCTTTATTTTAAGTCTGCAACCTTGTGTCTACCCTCAGCCTTCTCTTCGCTAGACTAAACAATATCACTTTCTTAACCCTTTCCTCATACTACTTCCCCAAAAGTAGATCACGTTGCCATCGCCTACCTTTATCCTGAACCTCCGAATCCTCGATCTTTGTGCCCTCCTTGGCCACCTGTATCATCTGAAGGCGTAGGCTTCGGGACACAAGCCTTCCTTCAGGCTTGGAGAACTGGGAGGACTGAGTTAGCTCCCAGTTCTGCAACAAGCCGAAATAGAAGAGATGAAAGGCAAGAGAAGGATAGGACAGAGGAGAAATAGGAGGGGAAAGGCTCTTTTATTGTGGTTCACAAGAAGAGGAAGGGGAAAAGATGGGTTCAGTCAGGAAAATGGGAAAGGGGACTCTGCTGCACCTCTCTCTTCTGCCCGGCTTGTCTGCTGGAGCTCTCTCTTTTGCAGCTCCCTCTCTTCTACTCTTCTGCAGCTTTCTCTTCTGCTTCTCATCTTCTGCAGCTCTCTCTTCTGCTCTCTTGTCTGGAGGGGAAAGAAAAGAAAAACAGCAAGTTAGTTGTTTTAATGCTGCTGAGATTTTTGAAAGAGGAAGTTCCAGACCCTCCCAACCCCCATGCCATCACTTACCTAATGTTATCCGACTGGAGGACTCTTTGTTTAATGATCCCTCTGGACTGCCAGTTGTTTTCCATGGTCTAGGCTACCGACACAGAGGGACCTTTGACTTCAGAGGCTCAGCAGAAACACCCACTGAGGAAAAAAGGCCGCAATGCGTCTTGCAGTGCACTGGTTGGGGGTGGCTGGCAGTAGCATTCTTCTTTTGCCTTTGTGGCCCAGGGTCATTGCTGTGACCTCAATGTCACCATGGAAGTGTGCACTTCAGTTCTGGAAACCTCCAAACGCAGTGAGATATCAAACTACAGTAGGCCAGGCCTCCAGCCTCTACCAGTGCCACACTGTAGTCTGAAATCCCACCATTTCTTGAGGTGCAGTGGGGAGGGCGGGGGGATACTGCAGTCTGTTGCAGATGAGGTCCCATAGCTGGGGTGCTGGAGCCTCTAGACACAGAAGGACTGCAGGCTGTGGAATTATTTTTATTTCAAACCAACAAGACTGTAGTCATACTGCGTCTGGAGGTGCAGTGATGGTGGTGGGGACACATCAGATGGCTGAGGGGGACCAGACTGGAGCTTAGCTGGGAGAGGCAGAGTTGGGAGAGGCAGCTTAGACTGGCGCTTTGGTGGGAGAGGCAGAGTGAGGTTGTGGGCCTGGGCCAATGGCCATGTTCATTTGGGAGCGCCCCCTGTCCCCCGGAAGGTGTTCCGCCCTCCCAAAGCCCTCTGCATGTCTTCCTGGGGGCAGGGGCGGCCACCCCACATGTGTAGGACCGATGTGTGTGTGTGCGACTGCGTGGCATGTGCGCCGTGTGGCAGTCAGAGTGAAGGGCCCTGCTGGGGTGTTCCATTCCAGGCACCGAGGAGGAGTGCAATGGATTAGCCCTGCTGGGGTGCTCCACTCCAGTTTGTGTGTGTGAGAGAGAGAGTGTGTGTGTGTGTGCTGTGTATGTGTGTGTGATGATGAGGTTCCCAAAGAGGAACCCCAGTGGGGCAAAACAGCTCCGGCAAGAGCTGGTAATTATTGGCCCCGAAAAATAACTCCTTGCCCTTCCTGGTGGAATGGGATCAAAGGAGGCAATAATAAATGGTTGGCCGGCAATATATGGGAATTAAGTAGTAGTTTTTCTCCTACTTTTCCCTGGTGGAGCGGTTGGACTGGGACATCGCCATGCTGCGGGTGCCATGCTGGCTGCGCAAACCGAGGCCTCCTGCTGCTCTGAGCTCATCAATGACACCGCTGACCAAACTGCAGACTGATGTAATTGCCTGAATCTTGTCAGGATGTGCACAGGTGCAGGGGAGTGAAGGTAGCAGGAGAGGATATCCCCTGGGGCTGAGCAATCACATCAGGTCCCTCAGTCAAAGGTATCATCCTCCAGGAACCCAAGAAGGGGAAGGTTAGTCTTGAGAGAGACCAACTCTTCCACTGTCCTTGGGTTCATTTTGGCGCGATGTGGGGTCACGATGTCTCTTGCCACACTGAACACCCGCTCTGAGGATACACTCGTGGGAGGACATGAGATGTATCACACTGCTACCTTTGCAAGCGGGGGCCACACATGCATCTTCTGTGACCAGTAGGGCCATGGGTTCGGTGGTTACAGGGCATGGGGGCTCAGCAAGATATTGAGACACATAGGTGTTTGTCATATCTTGTTGCTCCGGCTCACATGCAGGACCTGCATCCTCCTCCACCCATTCCCCCAGCCCAGAAGGAGTCATGGCAGTCCGGCCCCCACTTGCAACCTCTGTAGGAGCAGTAGCACTTGCCGCATGCAGCGGGGACTGCTGCACTTGGCAATACTGTCGCACCTCACTGATGAGCTCGACCCTGTTGCTCGTGAAGGGAATGACAAGCGCAGCAATTTTCCTCTTGCCCCATGGGTCGAGTAGCACTGCAAGGAAATGTGGCTGACATTCTATCAAGACGTAAGAACGTCTTTTAAGTCCATCGACCAATGCCTGTGTCAGCACCCTCACAGACTCACAAAGGTCAGAGTGAGAAAGAAAGCCTTGCATTTGTTGCCGCAGGATCATGAAAAGCGGTAACATCTGGCACAGACTGGAAACCTCTGAGCTGAGCTCCACCGTGCCAACGTGAAATGGCTCCAGAACCTGCATAAGCTGCTCCACTGCTGTCCACTCCTCCCTGGACAGTGGTGTTGCCCCAATGCTCCGCAACAAGCATAGGGCATGCAGCACCTCCTTCTGCTCCAGGAGTCGTTGCAGCATAAAAAAGGTGGAGTTCCACCTTGTGGCGATATCCTGAATCAGTCAGTGAAGAGGGGAGCCCAACTCCTCTTGCTTCTCTCGCAGCACCTGGCTGGATGAAACTGACCGGTGGAAGAAACCAGCAATCTTCCTGGCAGTTCCAAGGATGTCTTTGAAGGCCTCAGTCCCAGTGACGGCATTCTGAACCACCAGATTCAGAACGTGTGCGCCATAGCAAATGTGGGGTAGCCACCATGACCGATGGCTCCAACCATATTAGCGGCGTTATCGGTTACAAAGTAACCGACCTCAAAGGTAGAACCCTCGCACAGGATCCACGTATCCAGCATGCCTTCTACTGTCTCAAGGATTTTGTCCGATGTGTGCTCACTGTCAAACACCTGGGCATGTAGCAATGCCTAGCTATGCTTTCCAGAGGGCACCGCTCCTCCAGTGCTGCTGCTGCTGCTCCTTGCTGCGTTGATGACAGCAACTGGTGACATCTGCCACCAGTGTGCGGTCAACGGCAAATAGGCGTGGACTGCACCACTCTGGCTAGTCCACATGTCCGAGGTAAAATGTACCATGGCCCCCTCCGCATGTGAGAACTCCGCAAGGAGCTGGGACTTCACCCTCCCATACAGAGACGGGATAACCTTCGAGTGGAAGGTTTTATGGCAAGGGACACTATAACATGGCTCTAGCAAATTTATCAGCTGTTTGAAACTGACACCCTCAACAAGGTTGAATGGCCGGTCATCCAGGGCAATCACTTCCCCGATTGCGTTGGTGATGGTCACAGCCTGGGGGTGTCTTGATGCAAATAGCTGCTTCCTTTCCCAGAGCACAGTTACAGTATGCTGGGAGGACAATGATTTGGAACTGGTGGGCTCAGTTGAGTGGCTAGCGCTCTTCCTCTGCCTCTTCTGGGGCCGGGGGTGGTTTTGGCACCGTCATGAGACGGCACAGCGGTAGCAGTTGCAGCGGGAGTGGAAGAGTGCTCCTCCTCCTCTGGGGAACCCACAACCTCTACAACTGCCACTTCCCCATGTGGTCACTTGGAACGGCACTCCGTAGGATCACGGATGTGCCCATGGTGCCATTTCAAGTGACTTCAAAGGCCAGAGGTGCCCCATCTCATGGGATCAGAGCCACCGTGACTGACCTTGGTATGGCAGTGCGTGCACACAAGCTTTGAGTGGTCTTCCTCCCAGATGTCAAAATGAGACCACTGTTCCTGCGAGGACAGGAGCAGCACGAGGGGTGGGTCGGCCTCTCGGAGGTAGTGCTCGGCGTCACGCTTGCGGAAGGGGCGGTGGTAGCTGGCACAGCATGTGTGGGTGTGGAGGGTGGGGCCTGCGGAGGCACAGGCATGCTCGGCTGAGTGTTGGCAAGGGGAGAGGACGGGGATGCAGGCACGCTAGAGTGCGAGTCGGAAGTGGACGCGGCTGGGGAAGCTGGCAACAGGATGAGGGTAAGGGCATGCGCAGAGGAGAGCTGCGCACTAGGAGAAGGAGAAGCAACAGAGGAGGTAGCCAGAGGACAGTCCACTGCGCTAACAGAGGAAGAAGGAGCCCCCTTCTTACTGCTAGGCAGTGACCTGGAGGAGGAAGCACTCTCCTCCCATCCCAGCCTCTGTGGTGGCTTTAAGGTACGTCCAGAGACCTTCATCTTGGGCGCACTTGAAGCTGGTGTGCTGGAGGAAGAGACCACTGGTGACCTTCCCTCCAGTGTCCCTGTGCCAGACAGAGTAAGCTGCCTAAGAGGAAGAGGCTTGCCTCTTCCGGCACTGCCACTCATGGTCTGTTTCTTAGTTCCACGGCCGCTCATGTTTAAGCTGTGTTGTGAACAGAAGAAAGGACCATCGGCAACAGGTGTGTGTGTGATCTGATGTGGGGTGTGTGTGTTGCTTTGGGGGTGCCTAACTAACTAACTAACTAACTAACAGCAAGAGGGGTGAGGTAGTGACGTCTAACAACAAGGGGGGGTGAGGTAGAGGTGAGGTAGACCAAGGGGGGTGAGGTAGACCAAGGGGGGTGAGGTAGACCAAGGGGGTGAGGTAGAGCAAGAGGGGTGAGGTAGAGGTGAGGTAGACCAAGGAGGGGTGAGGTAGACCAAGGAGGGGTGAGGTAGAGCAAGGGGGGTGAGGTAGAGTTAGAGGTGAGGTAGAGGTGAGGTTGGAGCAAGAGGGGTGAGGTTTGAGCAAGAGGAGATGAGGCAGAGGTGAGGTAGACCAAGGCGGGGTAAGGTAGCACAAGGGGGGTGGGAGTAGGGTAGAGCAAGGGGGGTGAGTTAGAGGTGAAGTATTATTATTATTATTATTATTATTAAACATTTATAAAGCGCCAGTAGTAACCTGGCGCTGTACAGAACATACAATCAGATGCGGTCCCTGCCTGTGGCTTACAATCTAAAAGACAAGGAGGGGGAGACAAGGAGAGGGGACAGCGGGAGAGACATGGGAGAAGACAAACAAACATTCAGGCGGATGCGAAGTCTCAGGTGCGTGTACTTGGCTTGGTTACAAGGTGGTCGGTAGCAGCAGTCAGCAGAGGAGGGCTGACAGTAAGAGCAAGGGGAAAGACTAGAGGGCATTGGGAAAGGCAGCATGGAAAAGGTGGGTCTTGAGGAGGGATTTGAAGGAGCGGAGGGAGGAGGCAAGGCGGATGTCGGCAGGGAGGGAGTTCCAGGCATGCGGGGCAGCGAGGGAGAAGTAGAGCAAGGGGGTGAGGTAGAGCAAGGGGGTGAGGTGTGGTGCGATGGAGGTGAGTCGCACTCGCTAGTGACGCTCGCTTACCCCGCAGCCGGCTACTCACACGTGACGTCCAACATTGCCAACAGTCCAGTCCAACACAGTCCAGTGACTTGGGGATGCAAAAGAAAAGAAAAAAATTTAGTTCACTGCACAGCTCTGCACTGCATTCCGACCCACTCAAGCAAGGTTGAACCCCCCCACCCAAAACATGGAAAAAACCAGTCAATGACACCAAAACGAAAACCTATGGGCAAGCTCACGTGCAGCGAGCCACACAGGAATTTTTTTTAAAAAAGAACACAAAGACATCCTGCAGCAAAACACCTCAGGGCACTGCACCCCAAAATCAACACCCTTATGGGGCAGAAGCACACAGACATCAGTGATCGCTCAACTGCAGCACAAATGGCGCCAAGCAAGTTCAAAGAAGCAACACACCTTGCAGAAAAAAGCCCAAACTCAACCCCAAAATCATGCACCCCAATATCCACACCAAGAGACACAACAGTGCCAAAACCGTGACTCGCATGCCCTTATGGGACCCCCCAGTGCCACACACAATAAGGTTGCACCAGCCCAGCACTCACCAGCACCATGTTTAGTCTAGCGAAGCGAAGATTGAGGGTAGAGATTGAGGGTACAGCCACCTTTCTTCCCTCCCCCACTGGCTGAGCTTCAAAAAAGCCTCAGCCAGCCACTGCAGTGCCCCCACACATGCCCCACCATTGGCCTGGAGTGGCAACTCAGGAAACCCGTCCCCCACCCCCAAACCTGAAGGCACAATTCAACAGAACCACAAGCGGGGCACCCCCACACCCCAAAACCACACCATGGTGGCAAGGCCACCATTCCCCACCCCGCACTGGCAGAGCTTCCAAAAAGCATCAGCCACCCACCACTTGCAACCACAAGCAGGGCACCCCCACACCCCAAAACAACACAGGGCAAGAGTCAACAGAAAACCACACACACACCATGGTGGCAAGGCCACAGTTCCCCACCCCCCTGTGCCAATGCAAACTCATCATGGCAAACTGGCAATGCATGCTGCAGCTGCTGCTTGCCCATGTCCAGTGCCCACCATGCTGACCAGCCCCTACAGCACATGTCCTGCAGGCTACCATCATGAACACACACACACACACCCATGCTATCCCTATCCCAACACTGAGTCTAGGGGTACATAGCCTGTACTACCCTCCCCATCCCCCTTGCTAAGGGCACATGGGGAGATCCTGTACTAATCCCATAAAACCACAAAGGAAGTTAAGGAACCCCAAACTTACCAACAGTCGCACGCACGCCTCCAGCAGTCTGTGGATCCTTCCAGTCTCCAAGCCTGCTGTAAAATGGCTGGCCAAGCACAAGGTCCAGAAAGTTCCCCAGAAAGAAAGAAAAAATCCAAGATTATTGGCCAGCCCCAGCAGCCAGTCAAGTGCCCACAATCATCAGTACCCCCCAAGAAAATCTTCAGGATTGGATGCCTTTTTTGATTTCAAAAAAGTCAACCAATCCAAGGCAGGGTAAAAAAAGGGTGCCCAATGTAACCATTTGCACCTCAGGGAGGGACTCAAAACTACTCTGCAAAACAAAAACCTGTGCCAACTGCCACCTAGCCATTTAAAAAATCTGGTAACCAATGAAAAGATCCTGTACGGCTGGTTTTATCGGTTCTATCGGATTAAATCCGGTACTGCAAAAACCAGCTGTTTCGGTTCTCGGGAGAACCAAACTTCCCACCCCTAGTTGGAGTCCCCTGAATGCTATGACATTAGAATCCCCTAGTTGGGATGCATTGGGGTTAAAGTCCCTGAGAGATTTATCTTGGAGTTAGAGACCCCCGATTATGGTTGCTGGGGTCAGAGTGCCCTGGATAACATGTAGAAGGCCAGTGAGGCAATCAAATTGACCATTCTAAGAGGTAGTAAGAGTCCTCTGTATCTGACTAAGAGCTATGGGGTTAGAGTCTTCTGTATGGAGATTTGGGCTGGTTATAGGGGTGGAGGTGGCCAGAATAGGAGGGTGAGACTCCCCAAAGGGTTGAACTGGGGTTAAAGTTCCCTATATAAGGGTCACCGGAATAAGAGGTGTCCTACTGTTGTGGGTTACTTCAGAGATCCTTGTGTTGAGATGGGGCAACACCTGGCTTTGGAAGAGTTCACTGGGTCCACTTGGAGCAGCCCCATATCTTAAAGGGGGCAGGGGTGTAGCAGGGTCATGCTTGGTGCCTGTGCCCTAGCCCTTTTAGACAAGGTGGCCTGGGCCTGGAGGGCATAGCCACTGAGGTCACGCAGGATGGCACCTTGATGCCTCAGGTGGACTAGCCACCAAGGCCTGGGAGCTGGGCCTGAGTGGCACCAGCTGGGCTGAGCATGGCTAAAGCTAGCCCAGAATCTGGAAAGCTGAGCCCTGGGAGAGAGGGGGAAGATGGTTGCTGCGATAGGCAGGAGCCAGTGAGGACTCTGCCTCTGATGGACTGTGCCTGACCAGCAAAGTGTGGGGAAAGGCTCTACCTGAGGGTTACAGGGTGGTGACTAAGCCAGTAGCCTGAGCCTGTTGGAGTGAAGAGACTGGGGAGGGGGGTTGGTACCTGGCCAGGAGGGGCCAAAGGAAGAGGCAACCCCTGAACTCTGGATGTGGACAATATAATAAAGGACACTGCTAAGATTCCGCATGGGTAGGCCTCGGTTGGGTGCGGAGTCTGAAAAGACCCTGGGGCCACACACCCTGTTACAGGGTCCCAAGTGTATCGTGCTCCCCCTTTTAGTCTGCGAAGAAGTTTGGCTAGCAGCCGGAGGCAGGAAGCTTGCAGAGGAAAAAAGTTTAGCATGCAAAGGGGAGGCTAGGAGGAAACCGCAGAACAAGATGCAAGGCCTGTGGAGATTTTTGCTTGCTTTTCTGTTGTCTGTCGACCTCTGTTTACCTTTGGGACAGGGATTGTCCCTTTTGAAATACGTATTCAGCACAGTGGGTTGGGATGTTTAAACACAAAAGCAAAGGGCCAGAATTAAGTTTGGTCGCACCATGTATGTTGGGGAAATGTAAAAGAGTGATGAATATGGCTGAGGAGAAGTAGCTTATCAGTTTAAACTCACAATGCAGCTGTGGGTCCACTGCCCTGAGAGGTTCAGTGCTTACTGGGTGGTGGTCACCTAATGATTGTGAGCCATGCCACACGGCTTCTCTCCTCTAGTCAGTGGAGAATTGGATGGCTTTCTTACCAGTTCACTTTGATAATTTTTAGCCTTTGGGCTACTTTTAAAGAAGTGGAAGCCATAACTGCACTCTATCAACTCTATCAACACATGCTTTCACCTCCTTAGGGACACGTTGTTGCTGTTTTGCAGTAGGTTTCAAATAGGGCTGAGAAATTCACACGTTTGTTTTCCTACTTGGGTATTTGTCACTTGGCATTTTGGTACTTTTGTGGAGGTTTTGAATGTAAATGCAATTGGTCCAAAGTGTGCAAGGTACTTACTGAATACCTGAAATACTAAAGTGATCAAAATACCGAAACAAAGATTTGAATCGACAATTGGAAGCTAATGCTGTTTCATATCCACACAGTTAAAATGGATTCAGACTTTGGATATAGTTAAAAATAAAAAAAAAGGCTGTACTTTTACACTGCACACAAGTGATTTATTGAACTTTACCACGGGGTGTTGTGATGGTTGGTAATACAACTAAGGTTGTTATTATTACTTATTCTTTATATAGAGCAAGCGATATACCTGCACTGTACAATCAATAGTTACAGACAGGTCCCTAACCCCTAAGGGGCTTACAATCTAAGAGACCAGGGAGGGGGAGACAAGGAAGAGGCAAACATTAGGAGAGACAACAGTACGTTCATGAGATTGAGAAGTTGCAGGTGCACGTTTCACTTAGTTACAGGAAACTAGATTCTGAGGGGGCGGGGAGAGGATGCAGTTTCACTCATGACAAGCATGGGAAGGCCTGATGGAAGAGGTAGGTTTTCAGGAGTGATTTGAAAGTTGGAAGGGAAGGAGCAGAACTAATGTATTCAGAGAGGGAGTTCCAGACGTGAGAGGCAGCAAGACAGAAGGAGCAAAGACGTTGGGAGGAGCAAGGGGGTCGTGAGCAGGTGAGGGTGGGGGCAGAGGACTAGCGAAGCTCTCGGGCAGGAGTGTGGCAAGATACAAGAGCAGAGAGAGATGGGGGAGCAAGGTGTGGCAGAGTGCTGCCACAAACTGCCTTCTAGAGCATGGCTACGGCAGTTTTAAAGGGAAAAGGGACACTAGCTGTTTAAATCGGCCAAAGAGACAGTGCCCAGGCCTATATAAAGAAGACCTACCGCACATCCAATTGCAGTTGGCTAGAGACAGCAGAGGAGACAGAGCTCTCCCAGATCCAGGCTGCCAAGGGCTAGAAAGTCCCAACCTAGGTCCAGAGGGAGGACCTCGCAAGATTACTCAAGGCCCAGGCTGCTCCACTGCAAGTAGGCCACATCTCCAGGAAGGAGATAGAATCTCTACACAAAGGTGTGCTTGTTCCTAACTTGACTTTTGTTATACTTATACTTTATGTTTAAGAGGGACCCACCCTTGATGGGAGAAGCTCTCACTCATTAGGTCTAGGCCTGGCTGAAGAGGAAGTGTGAGGAGGCCAGGTTCAAATTTAGGCCACTAGTCCTCAGGCGGGTCGGGTGTTGGTGACACCCCTTAATCCTGTGCGGGGCGAAGCTAATTCCCCAGTGCAACGATTGGGGGCCCCTGCCACACAAGGCCATGAAGAGCCTTAAAGGTAAAGACCAGGAACTTGTGCTGAATGCATTCACATAGAGGGAGCCAGCGTAGGGCAAAGAGGAGGGGCTGAACATGATCAACGCAAAGGGCAAGGTGGATGATTTTGGCTGTGGAGCGTTGAATGGAGTTGATGGGGGCAAGAGCAGGGGAGGCCAGTAAGGAGGAAGTTGCACTAGTCCAGGCAAGAGATGACTAAAGTACAGACTAGTCATGGAGAACATGTCCATTGCTATTGGTCAAGATAGTCAGCAAATATATCCACTCCTGCTCAACATGTCTCTAAACCTCTAAATCTGGAAGTGAGCAGGGAATGAATCTCTCTGCGATTGCCCTGTTTCTTGTACGCTTCTCCTGAATTATCTGGGACTAGTCACTCTTGTGTATGAGGCTAGATAGACCATTGGTCTCACCTAGTGAGTACAGCCGCACAAGATGGTACCATGATTTGGGCAGCCTTACTCCAGTTTGGGCACTGATGCCACATGATTCAGTGGCTTGTATGCCTGACGGTTGTCAGATCTTCACCCCGGCCCCACCCTCTCCTGCAGGTGGGGTGGGCAGCGGCTGCTACGCCCTGCAGCCTTCAAAAAAGGCCAGGGATGCAGCGCATAGTAGCCTTACCCAAAGTGGAGTAAGGCTGCCTAAATCATGGTACCGAGCCTCTGCTCATGGGCCCTGGTCCCAGTCTGCCTCATTGTGCTTTGAACGACCTGCACTGTTGCCAGTCCCTCATGGCCATGTCAGCTGGGCACGGGATAGTGGGTGGGCCAGGGTGGAGTGGGTGGGGCAGGGCTAAGCAACCGTGGGTGTGGCCAGTACCTCAACCTGTCCTGGGGTGTGGTGGGATGTCTGACAGCGGCCCACCTGCCTGGTTTACGCAGGGGGGGGGGAGCGGGGTGGACCGGCTGTCCTATTCTCTGTGCTGGCCCTGAAGTGTGACGACTGTGATTACCCAGGATGCATGAGGTTTGGTCCTGCTCGGCTCGTGAGGTTATTTCAAAGTCATCCTCTGCTCTCATAGCAATATTTTTTAGCATTGTTTGTGTTACACATTTTCTCCAACAGCTTTGGTAAATTAATGATCACACATACTACATATAGATGAATATTAAATTCCCAGGAGTTATGTTGTTGTCATATTTAGTGCTACAGCCATAAATTGTCAAATCTTTTCCATGGTAAGCTCAAAGCTCAGTACAAACAAGGATAAGTTAGATACAAACAGATGCCATTTTAGCTCATTTTTGCATAATTACTCATTTTATAGAGATACATCAATATCTAACCAAGGATATACAAATATCCACCCAAATATAAAGCGAAAAGGGTGTTCTGTAGGGTAGCTGTAGAGATGATGTAGTAAGTACCTTGCATAGCAGAGACGAATGCTTCAACTGTGTCTGAAAATGTTCTTTTCTTATGAATGTTAATGTCCCTGTTGTTTACCATGTCTTTCCATTTTGTCTCTCCAGCTGACAAAGTCAACTCTGATAAGCAGTTTCTGCTGATCCCTTTTCTGCTTTTAATCTCTACTCTTCTCACGTTGCTCAGAATGCATTAAACTAGAATTAAATGACAAAACAGCAGCTTCCCGCTGCAGGCTGAAAGACAGACATATCTACAGTCTCTTGCGTAGTTGCTTCAGGGTTTAGAAGCTCTCCAGCCAAGAAATGTAATAAGAGGAGAAGCGTGATGGGGTTTGTTTGCGAATGCAGGTAAATACCCAAGGCTCACTGCTCCAGGACTCCCATAATTGCTTCCAGTATGTTCAGAACCTTTTTAAAGGATTCAGTGAGCATCAGTCAGTAATCTAATAAAATGTATCTGCAGCTAAGTCTTTGCTTTTCTAATAAAATTAGGTTACCAACCACACTAGGCAGCCTAGCATTTTCTAATGCAATGGCTCAAAGGGAAAAATAACATTTGTTTTTATATTAGCAAGTATTGCACTAAACCTAGTTCTTGCTGCTTAGTTTCTAGAGGGAATAGCTTTCCAGCACTGTCATAGCATTGGCTGTGACCCACTTCTGAGGCACAGGAAAGTATAATGGCTCAGGCCCTCCTCTATGCAGGGGCGTAGCTACCATGGAGTGAGGGGGCACCATGAAGCCCAGGACCTGGACTATAAGGGGACCCTTTTCAAGCAGACTGAGCACCACTAGGAAATGTTCAGGGCAGATTCGGGGGGGGAGTGGGGCCAACACTCTGCTCCCACCAACTCTGAATGTTTTCTAACAGCACTCAGGCTGCTGCAAAAGGCCCCGCCAGGAAGGACGTTTTCAGAGTGAGCAGGGGGAGAGGTGGGGAGTGCTATCACTGTCCCCGTCCACTCCTGGAACTTCTTTCCTGGCAGGGTTGCTCATACTCTGGTGGGAGCTAGCTGGGAGCCAGGGCAGCACCACGACCTTTGCCGGGGAGGCCAAGGTTGGCTAGGAGCCCCCTTGGAAGGGCTGCTGCTTAGGGAGACCCTGCCCTCTTGCCTTTGGGGGGCCCAATAATTAAGACATGAGCCAGGCCCACCACAGCCTTGCTACGCCACTGCCTCTATGGGTGTTTTCAGACAGACCTGAGGCTGCCCACCCCCGGTCCTGCTCCAGGGGTGGTCAGCCCCACATCCAGCCTCACCCTCGTTGGGTTTATACAGACCCAGCAGCTGCCGTGGCCCATGATTGGCCCACACAGCACCCCCTCCCCCACACCATTGCAGGCGGGTTGCCCAACGCTCTAGATTGCTGCCTGCAGTTCTATGGCATTGCCCGGGGCAACCCCTGGCCGAGAGTGCAGCTGTCTGCTGAGCAGACGGACAGCAGCCTTACCTCCAGCTGGTGCCCCAGGTTTGGGTGGCCTGCTCCACTGGCGGTGCTCCTGGATGTTCCGGAGCACTGCCAGCACAGCCTGCCCAGCCTCCGCTCCGCCTGCACAGCTGGTGCCTTTACAGGGATGGGCCACCTAGGGGTGCTGTCCATCTGTTTACACCCAATGGGTGCAATCCTGCTGCCGGTTTATGCCAGCAGCAGGTGCACAATATACAACTGGGTGGCGCTCACGTAGGCGTGCATGTGCCCCGCGTGCACAGCAAGCCGTGCGGGGCAATGGCGTTGCCCCCTCCGATGCGACCCGCTGAGCCTCCATACGCTGCAGCCCAGGGGATGGAGCAGGAGCCGTGCCTGGTCCATCCCCCAGGCTGCAGTGTGTGTGGGCTTAGGGGTCGCATTGGAGGGGGCACACAGTTGCCTCACACGGCTTGTTGTGCGCACGGGGCGCATGTGTGCCTGAGCGAGCGCGTTCACTACTGGTGGCACAAGTACGGGTCAGTGTAAGTGGCCCATAAGATTGTACCCAATGTGTCTGAAGGTGGGTGGTTCAAGTTTCATTTGTTCTCACACTAGATGGCTGCCCCCAGTCCACTCATCTCTAAAATGGGTATCTGGTCCATTGGGTTGGAGAAGGAGAAGACAATGGGATGTGCTGCTGGCCATGCCACTCCTTTGAGTGCAGCATGTATTAACCATCTCATTCCTAATGGACTGCATACCGGCCGTTTTTAGATGAGCGCGGCGGCGCCCGTGCTTGTTTTCAAAAATCCAGCAGCCCGTTCCACATGTGACGCTGTCGCCGAATATGCACATGTGCGGGTGATGCGCTTCCATTTCCGGTCGCGTATGACCAGCCTCGATCGCCGACCCGGTCAGTTCGCGCCCGGAAATGGATGCACATAGCCCGCGCATGCGCGTATTCGGCAACAGCATCATGTGTGGAACGGGCTGCCGGCTTTTTTGAGAAACAAGTGCGGGCGCCGCCGCGCTCATCTGAAAACGACCTTAGGATGGACTCTGACAAAGACTTCCACTGGCTCAAAGGGCTTTGGATCAAGCCCTTAGTTAAAATTACCTTTCTCTTTTGTGGTGACCTTCAAACTAGGCCCTCCTCAGATCACTTAAATCACTGTCATTACATGGAGAAAGAGAGCTAAACAGCAAGACAACTTGCATCCCCTTCTCAGGACATTACAGTTGGTTGGTTCCATGCTATTATAGATTCTTGCAAGATACCAGATAGTTGGAAGGGGAGTATTATTGTGCCCATTTACGAAAGAGGACCTAGGGACACCCCACAATCTTATAGGCCCATAAGTTTAATAGATATAATCTACTAAATAAATATATCTACTAAAATATTTGGAAGATACCTGCTTAGCCTTTTAACAGAGTGGGTGGTAGGAACGGACATCTTATTTGAAAATCAGGCTGGATTTAGGTTGGGATATTTGACCTCTGATCCAGACCTGTTCACCCTGTAGTTCCTTAGGCACAAATATGTCACTGCTAAGGAATCTACTTGGTATGTAGCTTTGTTGATTTGGCAGTGGCTTTTGATACAGTAGATAGGGAACTTTTGTGAGGGAAATTGGTGTGTTCAGGCCTCGATGCCCCTGTGCTCAAATTATTGATGGAGCACCATACCAATACATAATCTCAGGTAAGATGGAGACTTCGTGGGGAACTCACTCCCAAATGTTTCATTCAGAAGGGAGTGAGGCAAGGGTGCATTCTGACCCTGTTATTATTTAATCTTTTCATTATTGTAGAGTTAGCTTTCTGTTGAATAACACACAGCAGAAGTTTCTTCAAAACAGAACTTTACTAAGAGCTCAGAAGACATACTTCCATACTGTACAGACTGCATGGGACAAGATGGAGGACAGAGAGGAGAAGGGAGGAGGAAAAAAAAAACCTGTTCCATCCCCTGACCCTCCCGCTACTGGACAAGCCCCATATTAAGCTTGCAGGGCTTTCAATGGGCTTTTACTTGTGACTGCTGCACAATCCAACACCCCTTCTCAACAGTCACTAGTCAAACCCACTAGGTTCATTCTTCTTAATAGCTTGCGATGGCATTCCCCTGCTAGTGGCTTTGTGAACACATCCACTGTCACATCCATTGCAGATCTATGGCCGTTTTTAGATGTGCACTGGGATCAGGCGCGGGAGCAGTGAAACAGCCGCGGCGCTGTTTTACATGAACCAGAAGCGGAAGTTGTGCGCGTGATTGGAGCCCACGCATTCTTTTCCGGCCGCGTATGTCCCTCCAGAGAAATCAGGGCGGTTCGATTGCGGTCGGCAAAGAATGCGCGGCTGCCGATCACGTGCACAACTTCTGCTTCCAGTTCGTGTAAAACAGCGCCGCGGCTGTTTCGCCGCTCCCGCGTCTGATCCCTGCTGCACATCTAAAAACGGCCTAAGAGTCCTTGTTCGTGTGAGTCTTTCAGGAAATTGTATTTTACATCAATGTGCTTGGTTCTGTGGTTGATTCTTTCTGTTTGCACCAGCGCTATACATCCTTGGTTGTCTTCCGGGATCGGCGTGGGTCTGTCCAATTATTGCCCCAGATTCAGAAGCTGTCGCAACCAAATAACTTCTTGGCTGGCGTGTTCCGCTGCCACATACTCTGCCTCTGTCGAGGAAAGTGTCACAGAGGCTTGTTTCCTACTGCACCAGCTGATGGGTCCTCCACCAAGCAAGAATAGGTACCCATTGGTAGATTTTCGGTCCGAATGGTCTCCAGCCCAATCTGCATCCACGTACTCTATCAGGTCTGACACAGAACTTGCTGGGAGCCGTAGCTTGAGGTGCACAGTCCCTTTCAGGTACCGTAAGACCCTCTTCACTGTGTTCCAATCCCTTTGGGTTGGGGCTGAGACTTGTCTACACAGTATACCTATTGCCACCGCAATGTCAGGCCTTGTGATTGTGGCAATGTACAAGAGCTTTCCTATCGCCTTTCTGTATTGCTCATTGTCTGGCAGTAATGCTTGGTTCTTTGATCTCCTTTGGGTAGCTGGTTTCCATAGGGGTATTTGCTGCCTTCGCACCCCCCATGCCAAAACTTTCTATCATCTCTTCTGTTGCCTGTCTGGTTGAGAAGATAGCTTCTGTCTTCTCTTTCAATTTGTATTCCAAGGTAGTGCGTTATGTTACCCAGGTCCTTAGTTCCAAAGTCCTGATTTAGAGCTCTCATTGTTTCGCACTCGTCCCCTTCTTGCTCAAAGCATATGATAAGGTCATCGACATAAATTAATACAAAGATCCACCTGCCCCTTAGTCTCTTTGTGTATAAGCAGGGATCTGCTTTGCTCCTGGTAAAATTTTCCCTCATGAGCACCTTGTTTATTTTAGTGTTCCACGCTCTGGCGGCCTGCTTAAGCCCATATATGCTTTTGTGCAGTTTGCATACAAGATCCGGCCTTTCAACGTCTGCAAACCCCGGTGGTTGGTCCATGTAAATATCTTCCTTCAACTCACCATTTAGGAACGCTGTTTTCACGTCCATATGCTTGACTTGCATTCCTCTTCCGGCAGCTATACTTAACAATGTTCTGATTGTAGTGTGCTTAACTACAGGTGCAAATGTTTCATCGTAGTCTTCTCCGTACTTCTGGGAGTATCCTTTCGCGACAAGTCGGGCCTTGTACCGTTCAATATTTCCCTGCGCATTGTACTTTATTTTAAATGTCCATTTACAACCTATAGTCTTTCTCCCTGCGGGCAGTGGAGTAAGTGTCCACGTCGCGTTGTCCTGCATGGACTTTACTTCTTCTTCAGCCGCTCTTACCCATTTTTCTGCTTCCCCTTCTGACATCTGCGAGATGTCCTCCCAGGATGCTGGCTCTGACAATTTACTGGTGCTGACTTTGTAGGACAGACGAGTGGGGGGAATGCCTTTGTTAGACCTCGTCGACTGCCTTGGCTCAGCATCAGCAGCCGGCTGTGTCTGTTCCTGCACTTCTGTTACCTTTGTGCCGATTTCGACTATTTGTTCAGAGGATTGCTCCCTTTCAGTGGTTTCGTCCGTGGTTGATTGTTCTCCTTCGCCTGGACCTTGGAGAGTCATCACACTGTCGCTTGAGTTTTCCACAAAGGTCACACTGTTACTAATGGTTATTCTGTCTGTGCGTGGATCCAGGATCCTGTAGCCTTTGGAATGCTCACTGTATCCTACGAGGATGCCTTCCACTGCTCTGTTTTGCAGCTTGGTACGTTTCTCCTCTGGGATATATACGTAAGTCTTACTTCCAAATACTCTGATGTGGCCCACACTAGGTTTTTGACCATGCCACAGTTCATATGGAGTTTTCCTCACTGTTCTAGAATACAGCCGATTTTGTAGGTAGGTAGCAGCAACTGCTGCTTCGCCCCAGTATCTTTCTGGTAGTCCAGAGTCTGTTAACATGCATCTAACCATTTCGGTTAGCGTTCTGTTTTTCCTTTCAGCTGTTCCGTTCTGCTCGGGTGTATATGGCACTGTCTTTTGGTGCTCAATTCCATGGAGTCTCAGGAAGTCCTCTACTTCCTTTCCTGTGAACTCACCTCCATTGTCAGTCCGCAGTGTCTTTGGTCTGCGCTGGAACATGTTGCTCGTCATGGTCACATAGTCCTGAAGTTTGTCGAATACTTCATCTTTACTCTTCATGACGTACGTGATCGTGTACCTTGAATAGTCGTCAATGAAAGTTACCATATACCGGTTGCCTCCTGGCGTGGGAACCTTCATTGGGCCGCAGACGTCGCTGTGTACAAGATCAAGCGGTTTCGTGGCTCTATTCTGACTCTTCTTAGGAAGCGTAGCCCTCGTGGCTTTGGCTTTGATGCAACAGTCGCATTTCATGATCACGGGACACGTTGATACCTTAAGGTCTTTGGTCAACTGCTGTCTGTGCATTTCCTTGATGCTGTCTGGGTGTCTATGTCCCATGCGTCTATGCCACAGGTGGATGCAGTCATCGTGTGGCTTGTGCGCAGTGAGCTTCGCCTGTTCTTTCGCTGTGCTCAGACGGTACAGGTGCTCATCTGCAGTGGCTCTGGCCAGTACTTTTGTCCCACTTTGAATTGTGCATTCGTCTCCCTGGAAACGGATGGTGAGCCCCCTCGCTGCCAGGCGCCTCACGGACAGGAGTCCCCCTTCTAAGTTGGGCACATAGAGCACATCTTTCATGGGTATGGTCAGTGTGCCTCCCTGTGACTGGTTGCAGTACAGGAATCCTTGTCCAATTCCTTCCGCGTTGATGCTTCTCCCATCTGCAAGGTAGATCCTTTCTTTACTGCTCAGATCCAGTCCTGTGAAGAATCCTTTATCGCTAGTCATGTGGCTCGTTGCCCCGGAGTCTACACACCAATTTTGGGATGAGCTGTCTTGTGTTGCTCTGAAGCACCCACTCCATTGTTGAGCGACTGTGTTGCTGTTTGTGACTTTAGCCCTCTGCTTAGGTGTTCATGGAGACAGTTTCTGCTGTTCTGCTTTCCATATATAGCAGTCTTTCTTTAAATGTCCCTCCTTTTTGCATCTGAAGCATACTCTGGTTTCCCTCTTAGGAGCTTTGTCTGAGGTTTTCAGTGCAGTCTCATTACCCTGCTTTAGATCATTCTGCAGGTTCTCCTTTCTGCGCTGGAATTCATCCGCAAGTCTACCTTTAACCAATTCCAGCTTCAGTTCAGCCTCTGGCCTTGTCTCCAGGGTATTTAGGGCACTGTAAGATTCAGGCAGGCTGCAGAGGAGTAGGGCCACCACATGGCTATCCTTTATATCTTCTCCAATGCCGTGCAGCTGTGCCACTACTTTCCAACATGGCATTTATATGCTCCTGCATTTCACTTTCTTTGCCAAGCCTCATTTTGTATAGTTTCCTCAGTAAAAACAGTTTGCTATTCAGGCTAGTTCTCTCATGCACATTTTGCAATGCAATCCACATGCCTCTTGCTGTGGTCTCACTTCTTACATGGATTAGCTGGTCATCTTCTACCAATAAACTTATTGTAGCCTTTGCTAACCTGTCCTTTTTATTCCATCCCTCATGATTTGCTGCTGGTCTGTTCGTGGTAATCACCTCCCATAGATCATTTTTAGACAGCAGCATTTCCACTTTAAACTTCCACAATTGGTAGTTTATATTGTTCTGCTTTCCTACTGAAAGTCTGAGCTCTGAGCTGCTTGCCATGCTTGCTTCCCTCCCTTTCCACTTCTGGGATTTAGGCCTTCTTACTCACAGTCAGTAGGCCTCTCTTTCTGGGAGTTTTCTTTCGCAGTCTGCACTCCTTCTGGGCTGCTTCTAGTCTTCAAAATTGCCTTGAAGTTGTCCTGGGCCCATAACCTATTTTAGAGTTAGCTTTCTGTTCAATAACACACAGCAGAAGTTTCTTCAAAACAGAATTTTACTAAGAACTCAGAAGACATGACTGTTCCATCTCCTGACCCGCCCCTTACTGGACAAGCCCCATATTAAGCTTGCAGGGCTTTTACTTGTGACTGTTTCACAATCCAACATTCATAAATTCTATTATTGGCGAAATGTTGAGTCGGGATTTTCATCCACCAAATTTGCTGTCATCTATGATTCCGATATTTATGTATGCTGATGACACTTTAATTATATCTAGAACCCCAGTGGGGCTGTAGAGGGCCTTACTTAGGTTTCAGGGTCAATATCCGCTTGTTGGGAGAGTGTGGTATATAAACGAAATATGAAATAATTTAAGTATTATGACAAGGCCAAGATACTTATTTGGGGTAATAGACCGAAACAATTTTTCATGGATGGATGGGCCAGACTATGATAGATACTGTACACAACTTTAAATATCTTGGTGTGGTTTTCTCTGATACTCTGTCCTGGAAGTTTCATCTTTGTACCCTTAAATCTAAAGTGGTGTAGTCAATTGGGGCTATTAAAATTTTTTCACTATTCAGCTGGGGGAAGATCCATACAGGCAGCACTAAGAGCTTATTTAGCAAAGACCAATTCCCAACTGATGTATGATGTAGAGATCTGGGGTTTCACTGAAGGGGAGGAGATTGAGGTGCTGCAGAATAAGTTTTTTAGATTCTTGCTGGGCTTATCACCAACATTTCCCACTCCTTTCCTTAGATTGGAAACAGGCATAGACTCTGTCAGTACCAGAATAGTCACTAGAACATTAGCTACTGGTTTAAGATTTTGACCTATTTGCCACTGAGGTTCCTGAAAATGTGCCTCATAGAAGATAATTTGTTAGCACAGCCCTGTAAATTCCCCTTTTGTCCGATATTATCAGATTATTTTCCTGAGAGGGTAAAGCTCAACTTTATGGCAGAATTCAAGATGTTGCTCAACAGACCGATTTAGTGTCAGTTCGCATTTCCCGTATTACTCCTTTTTACATTCATTGGCAAGGTGAGGGATGATTGCGGAACGACTTGTTTTTGGATTTGAAACTGAAATTATGGCCTGCCTGTACTAGATTAATATTAGAGCAAATGCTGACAGTAATAATTGAGGGTTGTAGGAAGGGGGTCCCGAGTGAAGAGAGAGTTTGTCCTTATTGTAATAAGGTATTGGAAGGTACAGTCCATCATACAATGAGATTAGGAGCTCCTTTTTGTTTCCATTGCTGCATTTCTTAGGGCTTTTTTGCAAGTCGAAAAACTAATATGGATCATTCATCAGGAAAATGAGACCTTTTTGTTAAACCTAGCTGTTGTTGTTAGTAAGGCTGAAGATTGTAGGCATGAATTTATTGTTTCTAAGATGGTTATAAGTCTTTGTTTTAAAGATAGGTTATGCACTACATATTTTGTGTGATGTATTTTTGTGGGGACTTGGGTGAAAGCCAGTGTCCATAATAAACTGAACTACAATAACAACAAGCCTAATGACAACCAGTGATGGAATATGACCCAGGAAAACCAACAGAGAATGCAAAACCCAAGCAGATGCTTGGAAGCACAAGGGAATGAGTTTAGACCATGTGGGTGTAACAGGAGAGGGGATGCTTCAGGAAATCAGGTTTGGGGGTATTAAAAACCTATACTATGGCTAGTGATTGAAAATGCATGTATTTGCAAAAATATACACAGTTCCTGCTGACTTCATAACAAATACCTCAATGCAAGATGCAAAAACCCAGATGGAACACAAGATAAGAACATAGCAGGGGTGTAGTTACCCTGGAATGAGGAGGCTCAGCTGAGCCCTGGACTCTAGGGGGGCCCTTGCAAGCGATCTGAGTGCTGCTAGGAACTTTTTCAGAGAAGATGGAGGAGAGAGCCAAGACTCTGACCCCCACCCATTCTGAAAATTGTCTAGCAGCACTCCGACTGCTTACAAGGGGCTCTTCCTAGAAGGAAGTTGTCAAGAGTGGGCAGGGGTGGAACACCGGCCCTGCTGACTCTTAAAATGTCTCTAGTGGTAGGGCTGTTGCCACTCCACAGGCCCCACTGGGCGTCAGGGCGCTTAGGAGGATCCTCTCCTCTTGCCTTTAGGGGTGCCTGTAATTAGGACATGAGCACAGCCTTGCTACACTACTGGGACATAGCTATGGCAAGTGCAACCTCCTAGCTTACGTGTACCCGTATATCGTTTGGATACCTAGGCCAAGCACATGCAAATATCTGTAAGTTCTTTTCAATAGATGGAATTTGGAAACTGAGCCCTTAGCATAGGAAGAGCAAGGGTTCCCAAACTAGGAGCTGGGACCCCAACTGGGCTCCCCACATTATTGCTAAATGGGATCCCACTGAGACTGGATCTGCATAATTAGATATGCAATATTCCAAAGCTTGGGATCATGAGTATTTCTTTTGTCTTGCAATGGGGCCACAATCAGAGAAAAAAATTGAGAATCACTGATTAGGAAGTTAATGATACAGACGGCTGGGAAATCCTAAATGAAATGGGAGACAAAGTTCACCATATTGGAATCCCTTTCAAAAAGGAAAATGGCAACAGTAAGACTTCTCCAGTGTGACTGGATGAGAGATTGCTCAAAGAGTAGGTGAAAACCTAACTGTATTTTTAATGGAAAGAACGAAGCAACTAAACAAACATGATGATGGCTAAGACTAACAGCAAGTAAATACTAGCCAAGTGAAATGTGTGGGGCTGTTCACAGGGGGACCAGAAACAACATCCCTATGCAACAGTTGCTTAATACTGTCTGCTGGGAGAACTGTTGTGGTCCATTTCTGATTAGCTCTAACATGTCCATGGTTTGCAGTGTGGCTGTCATGTTGGCCCTAAGTATGAGGGAAACAAGAAAATCAATGGGAGCTGAGACACTGATTTCAAAGAGGAGGGAACTGCAACCAGAGTAAAAGCATGAGAAGTGCCATACTGGTTAAGGCCAATGGTCCATTCAGCCCAGCATCCCGTCTCCAACAGTAGCCACTCTCAGTTGCTTCAGAGAAGTACCCAACAGTTCAAGATGAACTTAATTGTTATGTTCCATCACTTTTGACTATTATTTCTTATTGGATGGATTTTTCTGTGTCAGTGGTTTAGGGTATTCTGTGGTGGTGCGGGGGACTGGGCTAGATGACCTTTGAGACCCCTTCCAGGACTCTACGGGGCCGATCCAAAGCCCCGTGGATCCTGTGTGTGCATGCATCACCACTGCTGGCACAGAGTGCTGTGCAGAAACCATGCATATATTATGCACACATCCTTGGGGCTTGGGATCAGTCCGTACGACTCTGTGTCTCTTGTCTCATTCTCATGGATTTGTGCTAAGAGTTTTGAATTTGGGAAGTAAGCAGCTCTGGACTCAAAGATATGTCTCTCTGCTGATCCTTTGATTTTTTTTTTTAAAAATTGTTCTTCAGATTTAGCCAAGTTATACATTCTCTAAAACACCAATTCCCTTCTGTGCCTTTCTAAGTACAACCTGTCCCTGACTTGCTGCCAAAAGACATCCATGTGCCATTAGTATAGCACTTGCACTGCTCCAGTGTCTTGATTCAGCATGTCACATGGAACAGGACCTCCCAATGGACAGGCAATAGGAATCATCATAGGCAGCTATGGTGACACAAAATACCCATTGGTTTAGGGGAAAGTGCTTGAGTGTGGGACTATGAATTCTAGAGTATCTTTATCAGGTGACTGTGCTACCTGGAAAATGCTGTTTTCTTCCATGCATGAGCCACTTCTTAAATGTGTTGCATCCAGTTTTATGGAGAAGTGAGCTGACTGGATGGGAGTTTTCATCTGGAAAGGAATCAATGCAGGCAGAAGAGCTCCCAACATCATTAAAAAAAAAAAAAAAGCAGAAAGAAAATGTCATTCTCCCCAGAAAACAGCTTCTCACTCTCACAGGTCATGACTCGGAGGTTTTGAACTGCTATACTCGAGACATTGGCTTTCTGGGTTGTAGTTTTGTATTGTTGGTCTCTGCAGGAAGGTGAGTATTTTTAGACTGTTTGAGCAAACTTCCTTCCACTGTGAGAGAGATCAGTAAGGGTGCTTCCAGGAACACACATCCTCCTCTTTCTCTATCCTTTGTTGCACTGTACAGCAAGGGGAGTTGAAATCTGCAACTGGGAAGCTTGGTGTAGTTATGGGCATAACTATAACAGGTGCAGCAAGCATGGTGGCTACAGTGGGGCCCACAGGGGATGCAGAATGTGTGTACAACTGAATCTCATGCGGGGCGGAGGCGGGGGCAAGATGAGGGGAGCGATCCCAGCTTCTGCACCAGGCCCCGTTCCAATCTAGCTGTACCCCTGGATGTAGCCGTAGCTCTTAGTTCAGATGGTGAGTGCCTTTGGTTTGGACGGGAGTGGGGGTTAAATAAATTTATTTTTGATGTAGGCAAGCGTTGAGATCTGGAAGGTCACTGTCTGAGCATGTGCAGTGGAATAGCTCGCTATCAGGCTGGTAATTTCACAGTTCACGAATAGCCTTCTGTGCATGATGAATCTTGACTTTCCATTTCATCTCAAAGGCCAGTCTCTGCCAAGCAGTTTGGGATTGCTTGGCCCCCTGCTGGGACAGCTGGGGCCATCTGACTGCCGCTGTCCCTCCCAGCTTTACCCAGCTTTTCCCACCTGCAGTTTCTTATGAAGAGAGCAGGGGCAGTGAGTCCTTAAGGCAGAAAGGAGCTGTGGCTACCTGTGGGGAGGGAAAGGTCACAAGGGAATTAGCTCTCCCCACTCCTCAGACACCTATCTCCTTAGGCAATTACTTTAAATGTCTAACTCCCTAAAGGGCTTTTAGAGTCTGGCCTTCTCCTCCTCCCCTTTAGCCAGCCCAAATACCCCAGCTAGGGCTTCTCACAGGTTAACCGGGTCCCCAAACAATTCTAGAGCAAACCAAACTCAGTCCCTCTGTACCAGTTCAGATTAGGGCTGTAGTTTGATCTTGATTATTCTCACTGAGAATCACGGTTCTCAACTTGTTTTTAGCAAGAATTGATAATTGAGAAACATGCCCCCTCCTGCCGCCCCCGGTTCTCAATACTTTCTCAGTCAAGAATTTGTCTCCATTTACCATGATTTACCATGTACTACAGACCTATTTACTGTAAGTGATACACGTACCACTTACCATGTACCGTGTTCGTCCTGGTAATGTGCAGGTGCACAATGGCTGAACAGCGCTTCAGGCGCCATCTTGGAAGAGGGCTTCGCAGGCACAGAACAGCTGCAGTGGCCGTTTGCGCATCACCGGGATGAACGTGGTACACAGTAAGTGGTACTCGGTAAACTGGTATACTATACGGTACATGGTAAATCGGCATAGACTGTAAATGTTGCCAAGATTTTCACGGTGATCTCAAAACGTTACCAAGAACATGCCAAGATCTCGGTAACAGTTCTCGATTTACTGCGAGATTCTAACAAGATGAAAAAACATTCTCACTTCAGCCCTACTTAAGATTTCACCTGGATCCTGAGTCCTGTAGTCAGGTCCCAAGTGCTGTGTCTGTTCAGGCCAACCTTCTCCTCAGGCTGCCTTCTAGGCTCCTGCCAGAGGTTTCTGGCTCCAGCCTCCTGCTGCCAAGCTGCCTCTCAGCTGAGAGCTTCTTCCCAGTCATTGCTCCCCCTTCCTTCTGGGATTTCCAGCACTTTATAGCCAGCTAGCTGAGCCCATTCCCAGCTCTGTCTGTTTTAGTCCTTATTCAGGTCTCCAACTCTTGCTTATTAAAATGCCAGGAGCCAATGTACATTCCCTTCAGGGTACGTGCAAACAGGCTCCACTGTGACCCTGTCACGGGGGCGATGCCCTCACTCTCCCCTGGGCTTCCCAGCCCTTAATGTTGCTGTTCTGCCTCACCATAATGAAAGCAGGCACATTCACAGAAAGCTTCTTTCTTTCTGCTTCTGCACATGTGCCTTCCCTTAATGGAGGAGCAGAGGGCAGGAGAGGAGCAGAAGCAGGAAGCCTCCCCCGGGCTGCGCTGCAACTGTAGAGCTGGAGGAGCAAAATCAGAAGGCCCCTTGGCCCGCCTTAATAGGCGGCCACCAGGGGAAATTGGCGCGCTCCACATCAAGTGAGCAAGGCTGGTCGCGGCCACATTCCTCGCTTGCAGCTGAATAGCTGCAGGCGGGGATGTTGCTGGGCAGAAAAGACGGGCTGCGGCGGGAAGAACGGCGGCCTGGCCGAGGTTGCCTAGCAACATGGGCCCTCAGCCAATAGGCAGGCTCTGGTTGGAGAGCTCCCTCCCCCTTGCAGTGGGGGAGTCTCCCGCCTAGGCGCCATTTCGGCATTCTGCTGGTTCCCTTCCTAGAGCTGGCCCCATCTTTAGAAGCTCTGAGATGGGGAAGGTTAAACCAAAGAAGGGGAAGAAGAAGAGCCCTGTAGTATGCAACCCGCACGCTGGGAGTGGTTGGTCGGCCCACGCAGGACTTGGGAGCAGTCGGGTCGGTGCTTGTGCTTGGCACCATGCAGGCCAGGTTAGCTGGCTGCGAGGCACTTATGGAGAGCATGGCTGGAGACCAGCATAGGGGATCCCTTCTTTGGTGGGTGGGGCCGGATGGGCCAACCGGCCTGGGGGAACCGGCAGAGCCCAGCGCCATCCAGGGCCAAGTTGGATGGGGGGGCCAGCACCAGCCAGGGGCAAGTGGTATGGGCGTGCCCCAGCGCCATCCAGGGGCAAGTTGGATGGGGAGGCCCACACAGCCTCCCTCAGGGCTTGGTGCAGCAAGTAGGGCCTGGGCAGGCAGGGCCTAGCAGAATGGGGAGGCAAGCTGGGCTTAGTGGAGCTCCATGGTTGAGCGGAGTCATGGGCCTGCAACCCCAGCCCAGTGGGGCACTGGTCCCAGGAGGCGTGGCAGGTCTGAGCAGGCCTGGGGTAGCCATCGGGGAGCTGGGGCCCAGGAGGAACAGAACTGCAAATGGCAGGAGGGGCTAATCTAGCCCCCCAGTTGTGGGAGATGGGCCCAAGTGGGGACCCCCGGGCAGCCATAGCACGCCTGGAGACAGGAGGTGCGGTTACGCTGCCGGGGGGGCCCAGGGAGGATGGTTCTCAGGGGACTGTATTGGGGCCCCTCGAGTCACAGCCGGTTTCGGCAATGGATGGAATGTTGGGTGGTTCGGGCCCCTCCAGTCCACAGGGGACTGGGGGGAGGGGGGTCCAAACGGCAGCAGTTGGCTGGGACCCAGAGGACAAGAGTGTGGCGCGCAGTAGCTACCCCTGCACAATATAGGGATGGAGATCACTTTGAGGTGAGTGAGGCCCAAGTTGGGGTTGGTTCCCAGCCAGAGGGGGGACAAACCCCTTCCCTGGTACAGACACACCAAAATGTTGGGGGAGTAGAAGGGTTGGGTGACACGCAGCCAGTTGGGGGTCAGACCTTCCCACCACAGCCAGCCCGACAAGTGGCAGGCGGCCTGTGTGTTTTGACAGAAATGAGCAACAGGTGTTGGCCGGCCCGGACAGTGAAGGGAACGGCGCAGGACCTGGAGTGGAGGAAGCGCTCCTGGGGATAGCAGCCCTCGAGCAGGGTCTCTTCGCCATGGCACAGTGTTACCAACAGCTTCCAGTGGTGCAGCAGGGGCAGCAGCTGAATGCAGTTCAACAGCCATGCGTGGGACAGCTGATACAGTCGTACCAGTATGTGGGAGGTAGGAGCGGCGCAGAGAGGGTGGCTGGCATGGCGGGATGCTATCCGATGGGGCAAATCCTTGGGACAGCATGGGTGCCGCAGCAGGCTGGATATTGTGATCCATGGGCACTATGGGTGCGGCATTAGCCGGAACCCCTTCGCAAATCACAGGGGCAATGGGGCAGTCGCTGGGTGCAGGGGTTAATTACTCAGTCGGTTCTCGAGTGGCAGGGGTGCCATCACAATCTCTGGGGCAACCCCTGGGGACATTTGGCCAGGCCCAGGGTATGCTGGGCGGTTATCCCCATGGGACCTTGGGTATTGGTGCGGCAGGAGCTGCACAACAGTCCTCAGTTGGGCTGGGGCAAGGATCCAGGACAGCGGAGTCCCCACGATTATGGTGGAATGGGACTTGGACACCAGCCTCTGCTTCGGGTCCCCCCCCCCCC
>QEPC01011796.1:5396552-5414669 GCA_003113815.1 Sphenodon punctatus | reverse complement strand
ATGCAGATGGTCAGGTTAGAGGGAGAGGAAGGGGAGTGAGGAAAAATGAGGAGTTCGGTCTTGGCCATGTTTAGCTTGAGTTGACGTCGGGACATCCAGGTGGAGATATCAGAGAGGCAGTCGACGAGGCGTGAGCGGATAGACGAGGAGAAAGAGGGGGTAGAGAGATTGTTTATACGCCAGGTCTGGCACGATTCCCAGGTAGGTGTATGATCTGGATTGTCGGACACAGTTTGGTGTGATCGGCATCAAAAGCAGCTGGGCAGTCACCCTGGGGCACACAGTTAGGTTTGTCGGCAAGGGCAGTCATATGATGGATTGGCCACAGTGGAATGAGATGGCATCAGCTGCTTCCAGTACTGGATCGTGAGGCGAGGGAGTCCTTGCTCGGGGTTGTGGTAATCCACTTGTGCGAGAATGTCTTGCTGGAAACAACAGGTGTTGGCCTCATTGTACAAATAAAAGGGGACCTGGTGGAAGTGGAGAGAATGTTTCCTGGGGTTGGTTTAGTTTGGACGGAGTTAGTGGGGAGAATGAAATGGAAGGGTGCTGTTAGCCACAGGAAAGTGGACCGCTCTAGACAGAAATTAAACAGAGAAGTAGGCAAATGGGTTAGAGGAAGAGGGGGCAGGATGGTTGCCCACATGGGAATTACTTTCAGGTCTCCGGAGTTGTATCGCCCAGATGGAGTCCATTTATCCCCAGATGGGAATGATTGTTATTTGGCTATGTTGAAAGCCTGTTTGGTTGAGTTATTGGAGGTATGAGTCAGGTATAGGTGGGGGCCGGGCCAGTCCTTTTGATAAGGCTGGCCCTTAGTGGCAGGGGTCCAGTGTGGTACATAGAGTTGGGTTAAGAATAAATCAGGTATAGAAGTCATTTCCATAAGAGATGGGGAGGAAGGAGCAGGTGCACACGCATGGCACGGCCAGCACCAGGCTAACCTCCTGGAGGAAGGGTGCTTTGCACATACGTGGCAGGGACAGGCACGGTCCCCAAACCGGCGGCACACCAATCCCTTGCTTATGTTGGTAAGGACACTGCCTCCCTCCTACCCTCTCGTGCCTCGGCAAACAACTGACGCGTGAGGGAAACGGGAGGGGAGAATTCAAGATGGCATTGGGATGCACCTCCAGGCCATCTCCTAGTTTCTAGTTGTTTTTAAGCTGTTTAGTTATAGTACCGGCACTGGTCCTGAATTGCCATGAGGGAAATTACCCCCACTAGGCTGATTCATACATTCCAATTTGAATAAAGAGTGCGGCCGTTTTAAATCCAACACAGTTGTCCTTGTCTCATTCTGATGTGCCGTCAATTGCCCCCACCACGGCGCCACAGTTCCAGTGGGCTGGAGGTGGGGAACTCCCCAAAGACCCTATGGAGCCCCCCAACAAGTCAGCCTGGCTGGAGGAATAATGGAGTCATTGTCCACAACCAATAGCAACAAGGAAGAGCAGCAAAGACGGTTTCAAAGTGCTCCCGAGCATTTTCACACATTGAGCACTCCAGTGCTCCTGAGCACCAGGTTGAGAATTCCTGCTTTAGGTGTAACTTTTGGAACAGTGTGTAAAGAAAGGGGAAGTGAGGGAGTGTCTGTATTAATAGGGGAAATAGGTGTGATGGGAGGGGCTGGTCTGTGGTGAGGGATTAGAAATGCAGTCCCATCAGTGTGGCTCAGTAGCTAAACACTGTCTACTATACTATTTCCTATGTATTGTGCCCCATGCCTCCCCTCAAGTGAACTCTACTATTTGTGCCCTCCTCTCTCCCAACTGCAGCTGAGATGGAGGTGGGAATGGGGGAACTGTTTGAGTTCTTTCATGCACACTAAGACTGAGGTTCACACTGTGGCTTTCCCCACAGTTAGGCAATTATAGGGCCTTTCTGTCTTTTCTATGGAGGATTCTCTGTTGTGTACTGAAAGCTGAGCTCACCCTGTACCATCTCCCAGTGAGGACACATGTAAGGTTTCTCTTCTGTGTGGATTCTCGGGTGTGGATTGAGTGCCCTAACTTCTCCTGGAGCTTTTCTTGCACTCTTGGCATGAACAGAGTTTCTCTCCTATATGGATTTTCTGGTATGTACTGAGTGCCCCCAAAGCTTCTCCTGAAGCTTTCATTGCACTCCTTGCATGTACAAGGTTTCTCTGCTGGATGGATTCTTATTTTTAAGATAACAAATTTTAAAAGTGAAAGTAATCACACATACATATAATGTTCCCTTACCTAAAACAGACTTGAACCCTCAACCTGCACATTTTCTTTTCTAGCACCTAACATATAAGAGCAGTTTCCCCCTTTTTGATTTGCTCACAGAGTTTTCCATTTTCCTCATTGTTTCACTGTCTTTAGATCTGTGTTCACTGTACTTTTTCTATTCAGTGTGTATTCCATAGTAATGTGTAAAATGTTAGGAGGCCCCAGCCTCTGCCCCACCAACCTAACAGTCCACCAGCCGCCACTGGAAGAGCGGAAATGTTTTGCAGTGGACACTGCCATTGAGTTAGGGCATTGGCTAACCTCTCAGCTAGGGGACCAGGTCAAAATGCCAGAACTCTTTCTTGGCCTGGCAGCATGCAGGCAGCAGTTAACTGCTAACAGGCAGCCGGGTGAGGAGCTGAATTGCAGTTACCACAGCAATGCCCACGTTATGTTTCTCAGGCAACATAACTGAGAGACTTGAGACGTGGGCGACAGTTAGTGATTGTAATTGTTTCTGAAAAACAACAAAAAATGCTTTCCTATTTAGCTGGGTCTTTTGACTATACTTAAGAACAAGTTGGCAGAATCCAATTCTGGCTGGCAGGGAGCCAAATTTGGTGGCACGCTGATTAGACTGTGTGGGTACAACGTGGGCCGGGTATTGAAGCTCAGGTATCGCAAAACTTCATCACTTGTTTGTGTGTCTCTCTCCTTATTCCCTTGTTATTTCTCATTAGGTTTAGTGAGAGGGTCATCTATGAGGGTGGAATCCTGACTCCTCTGCTGCTCCAAACCAAAGCATTATAGAGCTGTGCAAAGGACTCTATACTTAAGGCAGTTGCACTCAGTTAAAATCATGAACATTCTGCTCATTATAAAAGTAAAATGATTAATCCTTTAACTGTGGAATTTTTCAGGTAGGGTCACCCAGATGTGGGGTAGAAGCTGTCCAAGTTTCAGATAGATTGCGTCAGAAGCAGCTACGCTATAGGAGTTTGGATATTTGAGACAGAACCGTTTTTTCTGCATTTTTGTGACCATTTTGTCTTGACGCAGAAAAGTATGTTTAAAGTTATTCATCAGGAGGTGTAGCTATCTCAGAAAATTCAAGTGTGCATTGTAATAATTTCCTGAGTTTGGATTTTTAAAATCACTTGTGTAGTTTTTAAGTTATGATGTTTTTAAGTTCCCATGTTATACGAAGAGAAAGTTATTTTTTCAGAGGCACACAGGAATTGCACAGGTTGCGTGCGAGCAAGAGAAACCACAGACTGAAATACAACATGTGCGAGGTTCCCAAACGGCCTTTAGATGGCGCACGCAGAGCCTGTGTCATTAGCTGGAGTCACAAACAGGCCACAGCACAGCCCCCGTCAGCTGCTACGGGTTGATCTATAGAGGACATGGTTGTTGCTGGGACCAGCTAGGGTAGGGTGGGAGCCAAACACCAGGCTTAGTTGCCGTCTGCTGACTTTGCCCAGAGTAAAGTGCTGTCTGGCAGCTGAGGGAATCAATAAACTTTAGGACAAGCAGCAGTAGGTTGTGGGGAGCTGTACTTCTACCTCCTCAGCGGCAGGAGGTGGCAGTGAGCAAGCAAGTGGTTAGGCTTTGCGGAGCCCTTTTTGCATTCTCCCCAGCAGGAGTTGGGAAAGCTCAGGGTGACGCTGGTAGGAGGCACAGCTCTGCCATCCCTCAGGTAAGAGGGGATGCTGCTAATGGAAGCCCAGACATGGTGGGAGCTGGGGCTGCTAGTTCCTCGGTGCCTGTCATGCATGAGTTTTGTGAGGATAATGCACATGGGTTTAGCAGAGTGTGCATGCACAGTGCAGGGAGGGCGGCAAAATTTGTCTTGCCTAGGGTGGCAAAAATCCTTGTGCCAGCTCAGGTTGGAGGAAGAAGGAGGATTTAATTGTATTTATTTATTTATTTATTTATTTATATTTAAATTTTTATGCCACCCCCTTCTGCCTCTGGCAGCTCAGGGTAGCTCACAACAAAATAACAATAAAACATTCTAATAAATAACAAATTATTAAAAATATAAAAATATTAAAAAGATCAATAAAACCAAAGCAGGAGTCCATAAAAGGTATACAAAAACATCCCCACCCACTACCCATCTCCCTTGCCAAAAGCCTGGCAGACTAGCCAGGTCTTACAACGGCACCTGAAGGAGGGGCGATCCGGGGACAAACGGGCCTCAGCTGGCAGGGAGTTCCACAGCCACAGTGCTGCCACACCAAGAACGCCCTCTTAAACGTGGCCCCCCTGTTGCACCAGGGGGACCTCCAAAAGGGCATCCCCATCTGACGACAGGCGTCAATCCAGGACCCGGAGAGTGAGGCAGTCCCGCAGATAGGCTGGATACTACTAGATCTGTCAGAAGGAGTCCTGGGAGAGAGGGAGCAGGCCGGGGCTCAGCAAATGCCCTCGGGGTGGGGGTGGGGCTGTGGCAGTCAGCTTAGCACAGGTGGGAGGGGCACTTGGAGGGACAGCTTGAGGTTGATGCACTTGGGCATGCTCAGGATGAAGAGTTTAGATCATGAATCTGTGACATGTGTCCATCCCCTATTCTTGCATACACGTCCCCATCTCTGCTTCCTTACATTCTGAGGGAGCACATTGGGGAGGGGGGACACCTGCAGGGCAACACCTGTTGTATGTTCTCTCTGTGTTTAGAGTGTGCTTTGTGTCTCCTGATGGCCCCCTCTAATTTCTGGTCACCAACTCCAGACTTGATAAATCTGCCAACTTTTGTGTAGCTTACTATGACATTGTAGTCTGGCTGTTCAATTACATGCTTTGCTGGTTGGTGGTGAGGTTATCTTTAGTAGTAGTAGCTGCACAGTATGTACTTGCTGATCTTCTTGTAGTGTGTCCCCCTACATAATTCCATCTCCTTTCCCCCTGCAATACACCCCTCCTGATCACAATTTGAATACACATTTGAATGGGTGTATTAATTGATCACAGCAACTGAGGGCAAGATAAGGGAAGGTGGCTTCAGTAGCTGCTAGGGATGGGACACAGGGACAAAACTCAGTTTCAGTTTTGTTTCTCTTTCAGATCCCTGAATTTTGGCAAGTGGCTCAGTTTTGGTTCTCTTTCTCATTAACGTCAATGTGAAAGAGAACGAAGGACCATCCGAAACACAGGGATCCAGGACTGAGCAAAACCCCTGGGCAGGCAATTCCATCCCTATCACCCCACTCCCAGCCTCAGAAGGTGGGAGTGGCGATACACGTGCCTAAAATACCCTAACCCCCAGGCCCCTGTACTTACCGCCACCAGTCCGGGTTCGGAGGATGGGGGTGAGGAAGGGCAGGCCCCACTGCTGTGGCAGCCAGGCCGCCTCTGCTGCTGGGTGGCAGTGGGAGCTGGCTCTGATGTCAGTCCACCGGGTCTTTGCTGTGGGGCCTTAACTTGCCATTTCCATGCTTTTTGGAACATGAGTAAATTTGTAAGAGCCTTAATTGAATTCCTCTTTTAAACCAACATTTTTTTATCCTAGAATTTCCTTGTTTTTAAAAAAGTGAATACACTAAATTTCCCCTCCTACAACACTACCAGCTGCCAGCTCCCCCTGCTCTAACCTGCTGGCCTCCCCTCCCCTTCCAGAGAACTCAGGAGTTCTGGCTCCCCAGCTCACCCTGCTGTAACCCACTAGTTTCCAAACCCCTAACAGATTAGGAATCCTGGCTCCCCAGCCTCCCCTTGCTCTGACCCATTAGCTCCCCCTCCTTTCCCAGAGAACCGAGAAGTTGTGACTCCCATCCCCCACCCCTGTTCTAACCCACTAGCCCCCACTCGCCTCTGAGAGAACCCAGGTCCACAAGCTGCAGTCCTCAGCCCAGATCCTAGAATTATATCTAGAATGCAAGACAAACTGGCTTATCTCTTTATCTGGGCTAGCCACCAGCGGGGGCAAAAAGCCACCTATTACAACTAGCATGAAAAATATTAAAATTTTATGGGGACAGAGGGTGGGGATTGGGGAGGGAACTGAGACCCTGAATACTGGATTCTCTCACTCTGTGGTCTCAGCTCACTACACAGTTCCCTGGCTCTCAGAATTTGTAGCTTATTTTAAGGCCATAAAAACAAGACAGGCACTATTGCTCCCTCAGGCCTCCCTCCAGCTGCCTCCCTCCAAAGTCTTCTCATTTGACTCCTTTTTGAACATGGTCAGCAAAAGGAGTTTCCTCACAGGAGTGTTCCCACTTACAAGTGCTTATATAGCAGCGAAAGCTTTCGTTTCAGACAGCTGCACTGATATCCTCCTCTTCTCGCTTTGATCAGTAGAATTATTTTTTAGTGGTTCACTGGCTGCTGAGCCTTGAGTTTCAAGTCAGCCCTAAGTAACGTCTACATTCAATATACTGGAGCTTAGGGATTTGTGACAGCTGCTTAAAAGCCAGTTTGCTGGTCAATGCTTTTAGCAATTGCTCCTTCAGGGGAATTTTTTTCCCCTTGATTCTTCTCTGTGAAGGTTTAGGACAGTTGCCTGGTTCACATGATATCTTTTTTCCAGTCAGAGTTGGGAGCAGTTGCTCTCTAAACAGGCCCCAAGCAACATCTAACTGGACCTACAGCAAACTTGTAACACATGGCTGAATTCCATGCAACACAGAAACACGCTTTCCCTAGAATTGCTTTTATCAGTCCTTCTAGGCATCCTGGAGGACCAGCTCACTGTTCCCTATTCCTGAAACCTCTGGTCACAGCCCTCCAAGCCCTTCCAAACCAGCTCACTTTTGGGAATAGGCCTTTCCCACTGCTTGGGAGGAAGGGGTTGCCATAGAGGTGGGATGAAGAGAGACTTCCTCCCCACCCTGCCCCCCTCCTCACCTTGTTTCCACAGTGTGGCCCTGGGAGTGAGGAGGGGCAAAGTAGCGGTACTGGCCTTGGCAGAGTACAAGGTTGGATCACCCATAGGGCATGCTGTTTTTGTGGGCTTGGGGCCTGTGTGACCATGAGGGTGTGCCTCCCTTAACTTGTAAGCCCCTTGGGGCAGGGATCTGTGTTTAACTGTGACTGTTCAGCATCAGGCACATAGCTGGTGCTATACAAATTATTAATAATATTTATTTCACATTTTTATCCTGCCCTTTCCATTAAGGCTCTGGGTGGGTTACAGCACATAAAAATTCATAATAAAAAATCCACACGGTCCCCAAATAAAACCAAATATTAAAATAACTCAATAAAGCCAAATAAAAAAAAATCCCCCAACTCATAACTCCCCAGCCCCAGCATGCCAAATGCATGGCCAAACAAAGAGGTCTTGCATCGGTTCTGGAAGATGTGTAGGCTCGGGCTTAGACAAATCTCCATAGGAAGAGAGTTCCATAATTGTGGGGCAGCCACCAAGAACTCCTCTCTGTGCACCCTTGTTGTGTGAACTTGAAGGGCAGATGGTACCTGCAAAATGGCACTCCCAGCTGACTTTAGAGGTTGTGATGGAAAATGAGGGGAAGAAGAAATCTTTCAAATATTCTGAGCCCAAGTTGTTCGCAGAGTCCATTACTAGGGAGGACGTCTGCCACAGAAAATGCCTCAAGAACTATCTGCTGCACATGGCAGACACCTTGTAAGAAAACTGAGGAAAGAAAACAGGTAAACAAATTAAAAATGAGCTAGGCACTGGCAGGATGCTTAATGCCGCCTGCTCCTGTTTCAGCATGCCCTGAGAGCTTAGCGCGGTCATATCTTAGCCTGGACCTTCTAGGCTAGATTCTTCACCATATCATGCCTCTGCTTCCTTCTTCCCCTGGTAGTCTCTGAGGCAGGCACGCTCACCATGGTTCTCTGTCTCCTCTGCACACCCACCTTGACACATCAGTGTTGGGTGCGTTAGTGTATGTGCCTGCATTTCAGTGCTTTGTCTGCTGTGAGCTGCGCACCCTGGGACACTGTTCTTCAGCTTCAGTGCATTGGCAGCTGCTTGGGAGGGTCAGGCACCTCAGAAGGTTTAATCTTTACATTATTTATTATTATTAACAAACATTTATATAGTGCCAGCAGTGTACCTGGCACTTTACAAAGTAATAAAATAGACACGGTCCCTGCCCCTAGGGCTTACAATCTGAGAGACAGGAGCTGGGGGAGAGACTTAGGAAGGGGAACAGAGGGAGAGACAAGGGGTCTAACATTCATGAAGATGCGAGGTCTCAAGTGCACGTACTTGGCTTGGTTACGATGAGAATGACAGCAGGCAGGTCCATGTTGCAAGGATAAGGGTAAACCGATCGTAGGTATAGGAATAGTGGCTCAGCAGGATAAAGAGTCAGACAGAGCAGAGCGAAAGAGGTGAGTTTTAAGGAGAGATTTGAAGGTATGAAGGGAGGGGGCAAGGCGGATGTGGACAGGGAGGGAGTTCCAGGCATGGGGGGCAGCAAGTGAGAAGGGACGAAGGCGCTTAGGGGAGCAGGGAAGGCGTGGAAGGGTGAGAGAAGGGACAGAGGAGGAGCGAAGTGCACGGGCTGGAGTATGGAGGGCGATAAGTGCAGAGAGGTAGGGGGGAGCAAGGTTGTGAAGAGCTTTATAGGTGAAGACTAGGAGCTTGTGCAGGATTCGTTCAGGAAGGGGAAGCCAGTGAAGCGAAGAGAGGAGGGGCTGCACATGGTCGAAGCGACTGGCGAGGTAGATGACCCTGGCAGCAGAGTTTTGGACAGAGATGAGGGGAGAAAGGTGAGACCGGGGAAGGCCAGTGAGAAGGAGGTTACAGTAATCGAGGCGAGAGATGACCAGAGCATGAACAAGAGTTTTGGCAGACGAGACAGAGAGAAAAGGGCGAATCTTAGCAATGTTATGGAGGGAGAAGCGACAGGATTTAGCAACAGAGTCAATGTAGGGTTTAAAAGAAAGGGGTGAGTCAAAGATGAAGCCTAGGCTACGGGCTTGGGGGACAGGCAGGATGGTGACTCCATCAATAGTTATTGACAGTGAGGAAGGAGAGGAAGGATGAGGGGGGAAGATAAGGAGTTCAGTTTTAGCCATGTTGAGTTTGAGTTGACGTTGAGACATCCAGGTAGAGATGTCAGAGAGACAGTTGATGAGACGAGCTTGAACAGAGGGAGAGAGAGAGGGAGTAGAGAGATAGAGTTGAGTGTCATCAGCATAGAGGTGGTATTGGAAGCCATGGGAGGCAATGAGTTTGCCTAAGGATGAGGTATAGATCGAGAAGAGGAGAGGGCCAAGAACAGAGCCTTGAGGAACACCAACTGAGAGGGGGAAGGAGGAGGAGGTGGAGTTGGAGAGAGACACATTAAAGGAGCGGTCAGAGAGGTAGGAGGAGAACCAGTTATGGACAGAGCCACAAAAGCCAAGGGAGTGAAGGGAATCCAGCAAGAGTGAGTGGTCAACAGTATCGAAGGCAGCAGAGAGATCAAGGAGGACAAGAATGGAATAGAGACGTTTAGATTTAGCCACCAGAAGATCGTTGGTGATCTTAGCGAGAGCAGTTTCAGTAGAATGAAGGGGGCGGAAGCCAGATTGGAGGGGGTCAAGGGAGGAGTTGGAGGATAGGAAGTCAAGGCAGCGGGAGTAGACAACACGTTCAAGCAGCTTGGAAGCAAAAGGAAGGAGTGAGACAGGACGATAGCTAGAAGGGTCAGAGGGGTCAAGAGTGGACTTTTTGAGAATAGCAGAGACTGTGGCATTTACCTGGTGCTCTGACTCTCTGTGTGTATGTTCTGCGGAACATTGATCATCATGTCCTCCTGGCCTACAGGCAGCAGGGCCTTTTAAAGAATGTTAGGCCACTTTTATACTAGGCGCTGAAAAGCACCTCCTGAGTCCCACGTTGAAAGAAAAGCCAGCGCGGGGAGTGTTTCCATGCTCCCCGTGCTGCCTGAAGTGACGTGCTCCCCGTTGTCGGCAGCGGCGCCGCTTCCCTTCCCTCACTTCCGGCAGCGCGGGGAGCATGGAAACACCCCCCGCGCTGGCTTTTCTTTCAACGTGGGACTCAGGAGGCGCTTTCCAGCACCTCGTATAAAAGCGGCCAAAGTTAGAAGCCTAGGGCAAATGGGTTCAGCAGATTCCTCACAGCTGCATCCTTAAAGGTTGGGAGGGAAGAGCTGAGTCCCTGAGTCCCCCTGCCCCTATGGTTGGGACCTGGTGGGGAGCCAGCAGCAGGTGACTGGACTTGGCTCCCACCTGCTGATCTGGAAAAAGAGGCAGCTGAGGGACCTAGTCCCCTCAACGTGGTGTGAGGCCTGCACCAACCATCCTCTTTGCCAAAAGGAGGCTTTGCTCAAGTTCCACTAATTTTACCCCCTCTTGTTCTAGATACCTCTTGATCGTAGGTGCAGGGAAGAGGGTGGAGGGGGTGTGATTTCACACACACCCACACACCAGCTCCTGCCTGACCCCACCCTTTCTGAGCATCACGATGTCAAGACACTCGAAAAAGGGGTGTGAAAGGGACATGGACTCCCTTTGACTCCTCCCCTTTCTGGTGCAACCACCTCCCTTTTTGGAGCACCGTGGCATCACAACTTGGAAAGAGGCGTGATCACATTGAAAAAGAGGCAGGGCAAAGTGGCTCTCCCACCTCCTGCACACCCCTCCGCACACACCACCTCCAACATAATTTAGACAGTGGAGTTCCCTCACTCTTGATTGATAGATTTTTCCCATAGTGACTCTAAATAATAGCCTGTCATGAGAGAAGATGGTAAATAAATAGAATGGGATTCTCTCAACTTGCTCTTCTGAACCTTTACATCAATAGCAGCAAAACGAGACCAACGCTGAGCACCTTTGAAAATCCCATCCCAAGTAGGATAGGATGTGGTCTCTTTAGGGCAGGGATCCTGTCTGCATGGTTGTTTGAAAACTGCCTATCACTTTGGGTACAAAATATCAATTAAACAGTAATGAATGCTAATCTGCTTGATTTGCAAACTCTGAGGCTTTCAGGTGCCAGTGCATATATATCACCAAGCATGAGGCTTGGCATAGTCTTTTTCAAGCCCTGGGGATGGCTTTGCTTGTTATAGCATCTGTACTTGGCTCTGAGTTACAAGAGTGATCAATTCAAAGAGTACTCCTCTCTGCAGTTTAGTTTGGAAGGCTTGAGTGATGACTTGGAGGGTTTAAATACCAGCCCAAATTTGTACCTCTTGAATCAAGCATTGAAAAGTCTTAAGTTTTTTGTTGTTGTTTTTTTTAAAAAAGAAAAGAAAAAAATTAGAGGCCAGATTCTCATCAGGGGTAAATCAGGCTTACTTCACTGAAGTCAAATAGATGCTATTTAGAACAAGGAGTGTTTTTGCTGCCCTGTGCAGCCCCGGACCCAGCAATATGCATGATTGGGGGTGGGGTGGGGAGCGGTGCTTGTCTAAAACCACCCAAGTTTAGTTACTCATGGAGGTCAATGGAATAACACTCGTTTACATCAGCGAACAATCTTGTCCCACTAAATACAAACACAGGACGTATTCACACAACTATTCCCCCTTGCAAACTCACCACTTGTTCCAACTTGTTTTATCTTGTAGCAATTGCATTTCTCCCTTCTTGTCCCTTTCTTCCTGTGGCATTTCCCACAGTGCAAAGGGCATGGAGGAATGCCCTTGTGATGTCTGTGCATTTTAGTGTTCTGGAAGTAGCATAGGATGAATGAGACAGTTGTCCTAGGCTTCGTATTTCCTAGGGGCCTTGTGTTGCTGCTACTACCAGCCTCCCTCATTGCTTCTGCCACCACCATCCCCCACCTCCTACTGCTCCTGCCACCACCTGGCTCCTTCTTGCTCCTGCCACAGCTGCTGGAGAGGACCCCATGGTGGCAGAAGCAGCAATAGGAGTGGCAGTGGGGCTGCAGGGTGGCAGGCCTTGCATTTTACTTGGGCCTTGGCAGTTCTATGACCAGGTCACAGGCCCTGGAGGGAGTCCTTACTCTAGGACCCTGGGGGTTATATTAGGATACCTCCAACCCTACAATTCTATGACTCCATGCATTCTGCAATGGTCATTCTGAGACAGCAAATGCCACGTATCAAGTACTGAAGCTTGTTCCAGGTTAATTAAATTGCACAACCCCATTGCTACTTAATAGAGTCAGATTCTTGCAAACAAACCCTTTGCACTGGGTGGCGGAGAACAAGGGACCATCACTGAACCCAGGAAGTGGTAAGTCATACAACACATAGAACATGGGTGTATGCCATTAACCACAGGAAAAGAATGTTGTGTGATTTAACCCTATGTTTTGTGCTGAAAACATTTTGTGCTGGTTTGTTTTACTAGCTTTTATTATTTCGTGTGTTTGTATGTGTGCACACAAGCCCTTTTTACACAGGTGGCACCCACACTGTGGGTGCCGCCCATGTACTTGCCGCAGCGGGTGGGTGGGAGGTGGGTTGGCGTGCATGCACGCTCCCGCAGAACACGTATGCTCACTCACCCATCACCCACGCATGGAGCAACTGGTGAGAAAGCAAGTTGCTCCATGCGTGGGTGATGGGTGGAGATGGGTGTGTGCCTGTGACTCTGTGTACACCTGTCCCCCCACCCCACCCCCACTGGCATGCACACCCACCACCCCACTGGCGCAGTCCATGTAAAAAGGGCCACAGAGAGGGAGGAGAGAGAGAGAGAGAGAGGGCGTGCCAGGTTTGCTCTTCCACTGGTAAGTGTTCTGATTTTGCTGTGGAGTGAGCAATCCCTACTTGTTCATTCAGGTCACCTTTTCTTAAAGTGCAATCGGTATTCTGTATTTCCCTGGCAGCAACCATTCAGTGACCCAGCTCAGTTTATGTCATTCCAGGCACATTGCAGCTCAGTGTGGAAGGCTGGCATCGTTTCTCTCATTGTCAAAATGTCTGCTATGGAGACCAGGAAACTTGATTTTTATTTTTATTTTTAAGCTACTGCTATTTTTACCTAACTTTTGGCTTTATTCATGTGATCAGAATACATGAGGCTAGGAAGCACTGACTAGTCCTCTGCAGCAATAAAAATTAAGGGGGAGATTTGCAAAGGTTTAAATGTCCAGTTCCCACTAACACGAATAAGAGTGAGGTCCAATCCAAACATCCCAAGTGGCTTTTAAAATCTCCGTTTGAAGCAATAAGGTTTGACGTCATTCTGCAAAAGTTTGCCAGCAGCAAATTCCCAACATCTGAATTCTCATTACCACCCCATCTGACAGAGTAGTCATTCACTTTAGTCTGAGTTGTATTTTGAGCATATGTAGCATGTCTACCAAAATGAAAGCATGACAAAAACAGTACAGTACAAGCAACACAGCAATGCTAAGTGCACTACATTATTATGAGTGTTGTTACTGGTTTATTACAGTCACACCTGTTTCCATGCTTGGTGGCAGTCCCTTGCACTCCCGTGCCTGTGTGCACGTTTGCACTGCAAACACAGGAATGGCCACCTGGTACACTTGGGTCTGCAGCTACAAAAGAACACAGAGATGCAGATCCAGGTTTTGGTTTGCACATAGCCAGTCAAAGACCCACAGCTGCAGGCATGAGAGGGGAAGGGTTGATTTCATGGGTATGAGGAGAAGAGTGTGTGTGTGGGGGGGGGAAGCTTCCCCCTCCTCCCCAGGCCTTAGTGTGCCCCTGCCCTTTGGAGCACCATGACATAATGATGCCAAAAGGGGTGTGGCTGTGTTGGAAAGAGGTGTGGCTATGTCAGAAAGGGGTGGGGCAAAGAGACTCCTGCCTCTTTCTGAGGTTCCCCCCCCCCCCAATTCTTATGGTGCTCCTAGTTGGCCTGGTCCCCGATGGAGAGATTGCAGTCAGGAGTTCCCTGCTTCTTGCTGATCCGCTGATTAGTTGGGACTTGGAAGTGATTCAGTGCTGACAGGGCTGCCCTGCTCCCCATAAGGTGCAGACAGTCCGCACTGGCACTGAATCATGGATGCCTGGGGTTGTACCAATCTGCTAGCAGTGTCCCCACTAAGGAGTGCTGCTGGTAAAGTAGGTGGGCTCCACAGACAGCAGCTGTTGAAAAGAACAATGGCAGCTATCAGCACAGCTCAGAGGGATCCTATGAATTTTGCAGCATTACCACACTCCTGTTATGGGAGTTCACGCATGTTGCTAGAGGGGCAGCCTGCTATAGGGGCAACCAAGATGTGGAAGCATCCCTGGAGAATCAAGACCAGGGCTCTGTTGCATAGGCGCCAATCCTCAAAGTGTTGTGCCAATAGGGCATTTGCCAACACAACTCTTTGAGGATCAGAAACATAATAGTTACAATTTCTCATATGGGAAGATTTCCCTAATGGAAAATGCAGTTTCAACAAAATTGACATTTTTCAGGGGGGATAGATGACAGCTGGCAGAATTTTCAGTCAGGAAAATTGAAATGTGGTTAGAAACCTTACCCCAAAATACAATGGCTGCAATCCTCAACAAACTGATTTCAATAAGACTACTCTGGAAGAAGTGGTTTGAAGATCCTGACCAATGTTTCTGTCATTTTTTGCTACCTCGGTATACTTTTAGTGTTTTTAGATATTTAAAGCACTTCCTTCTAACATGATGATTAATGCTAACATAAGATGATGCCGACTGCTTTGACTGCTGTCAAGTTGAACTGGTACGTTGGCAAGCAAGATGGCTGGGGTACCTAGATTTTTCCTTGATTCTGAAGCAGCATGCTATGCTCTGCAAGATTTCATCCTTATCTTTAGACATAACAAAGATCAGGTGTCAAACCCTCTAAACATATGTTTGGCCAGTGTGTGTAAGCATCATAACAATTCCAACACCAATTTGGCCCCCTGTTGAACACACAATGTGAACACGTTGCATCACAAGAACAATTTGCATATTCCAGCTGAACACGTGGCCAATGTTGTGTCTAATGATATCACGCAGCATGTTAGCAGGTACAATGTGGGAATGAGGCAGCAGCGTGCTGAGATCAAGTGGCAAGCAAAACAATGATTTGGCCCCAGATGGGCCGTGTGTCTAAGCAGCGCCACATGGTGAACACTGGGCCAAACTGGTGTTCATATCAAGGTCAAAACACACATTCAGACACCCGTTGACGTTATGACTAAAGATACCCCTAGATTCTTGCCAGACGTATCTATAAGAAAAGAGCAATCTCTTGCAGTCTGCATATTTAGCAGACACTAGAGTTCTCAAAGCAATGACAGCCAGGCTTGTAATCCATTAAATGCACATAATTCATGTGAATGTTCAGAAATTCATGATTTTCAGGACCATAACAAAATTGTAGGCCTACTCACAAGAGTTGTAGTTCAGTGATCTTCCTACCTCCATCTTCTATTATGGGCCTGGCTTCATTTCCTATGATGCACTGTGGTCTCCCAGAGAGGGCCACTCCCAATGCATAAAGTTGAGCATCTGCCTAATTCTTTACAGGTTCAGAGCCTAATGAGACAAGGCAGATAAAGGATTGAAGGAGAAACAGGCACAGAGTAGAGATGGAAAATCAGAATTGGATTCAAATAGAATCGGATTCAATTGCTTCGGATTTAAATCGGTTTGTATTTTTTTCCCCCACTGACTACAATTGGAAAAAATTTCCCCATTGAAGTCAATGTGAAACCAAACCTATTCATTTCAGTGGGCAATGCAAGTCCTATCCGTTCTTGGTCTAGAATCGGATTAAGCTGAAGCAATAAAAATTGGGTGACTCGGATTAACCCAATTCGTTTTCCCATCTCTCACACAGAGTGAACTGGAGTGGTTTCCCCAAGTTCACAGTAGTGTTGTTATTTCATGAAGGCCACTTCTCTAACTAGAGCCACAACTGCAAGGATGTCTCTGGGGAAAGAGCTGCATGGATAAGATGGTGCACAGGGACTCCCAACCCTCTGCCAGCTGCTGAAATAGCCAAGAGACTAGGAGGGCCATTCTTTTTTATATATATTTATTTCTTTTCAGCCAGAGCACTGCAAATAATACAGCCATGTTGGACAATTTTCCTTTGTAAGCAATCATGAAACTTTCAGCATCAGTATGAAATATTCAAGATCTCACATTTTCCAAAGGCTTTTTAATGTATAATTCAAAGATAAAATGTAAAAACACTGGAGTCATTAAGAATAGAAAATGGCCAGGTTACAAAAAAATAACAGGGCCCAGGAAGAGAGAATACTCATAAAGCCGTAAGAGAAACACCTCTTGCAGAAGGTCACAGAGCATGAAGAATTCACGGACTAGGGCCTGAAGGAGAAACTTTACGATAATCTGGCCCTGACCTCATTCAGAACACAGGTCACAAACTCTCTTGTGCTCATTCCTGCCTCGAGCCCAGTAACATCTGGTAGAACCAGAGACTGTCGTTTAGGAAGACATTTGGCTTGATTCAAAGAGTCCCCGTGCTGGATAATCCACTGTCTCCCTTTATAATCTGTTCCAATAATTCATTAGCCTCTTAGGCTCCTATCCTCAAAGCCCTGCACCAGTGCAAGAAAGGAGACATACACCAGCACATTATTTGAGAGCCTGAGTACTATAATCAAGGTGTTCACTTTCCTCCCAGTTACTCTATATCAAGCCAGATACTTTATATCAAGTCAGAAATTTGCCAGTATTGAAACAAATCTTGGTGGCTGGATGTCTGCCTCTCATGCTACAGCCACCAAATAGGAGGTTAACGGAGAAAGCAGCTCCTGTATCTGAACAACTGAGATGATGAACTATTGCTAAAGTGATAGGCGCTGCTGGCAGAATAGAAGGAGCTCTCTTCAAAGTGCAGTGCAGCAGTTAGAGAACTAGGCAGAACACAGGCCCAAAGTTCAACCAGACATTGTCTGCAGGGGGCAAGCCCTGGGAGATAGAAGTAGTGACATTTTCCCTCAGGATCTGGGTGTGTTAAAAAATGGCATAACCTCCCACCAGTGGTGGCTGGTGGTTTCTGAGGCTGGTGGTGAAGTAGGCGGGGCCAACCTAATGGTAGGCAGGGCCAACCTCAAAATTGCACGCTATCATGATCAGTAAAATAGAACATGCACACATAGATACAGGCAACTTTAAGAAGTTGTTGCTGAGCCTCTCAGTGGGCTTTCCCCCACCTCAGTACTAGGAACAGCACACTAAACATCTGTCATGAACCTAAGACCCAGGGGCCAAATGTGGCCCACAGCTAGTTTTGATTTGGCCCCTTTTCAGTTCCTGGATTTAGCACCTGGATCCAGTTTCTATCCCCAAGCACTGAAAGACTGGGCTCAGGCAAAGGGAGCAGAGATGAGGGCATGTACATAGGATAGGGGACAGATCCATGATCTGGACCTTTCTCTTCCTGACTGACTGCACCCCTTAAGTACCCTGCCCACTCCCAACTACTATTTGGCCCTCAGAACTTGTACTAATTTTCGTAGTGGCCTCTGGATGGGAAATAGTTCACCACGTGTTTTAAAATACAATCTAAGCAGGTTATTACAGGAAATAAAGCTGCCTGGCACTTCTAAACTCAAACCACCTCTTCCTCAGTTGGCTGCAAAAATTCCCACCAAATTAAAAATGTTCTGGAAATGTCAAAGTAAAACACACTGAAATATATGTAATTGGGCCCTCCAATAAAGTTTGGATGCCTGGGGAAAAATTTATGTAGAATATCTGCAAATCACTATGACTGAACAACAACTTGCTCTGATAAAACTATTAAAGTTGTTTTTGGCAGCATAATTCTACACCATACCATCCTATTAGGTGAGAGAAACCTTGAGATGAAAATAAATCAGCCAACTACATTAGCTATGAGAACACATCAACACCATTCTCTTGATCTTGTCCTCTCTAGAAACTGCTCTGTCGCTGATCTCTCCTTCAATCCTCATCCTATATCAGACCACTTCCTTGCCTCTTTCAACATTTCCCACTGTCCCCCCTCCTCTTCCCCTTCTCTACGCCCCTTCCGTGACCTTCAAGCTATTGATCCCCTGGACTTTGCCTCCTCTCTCTCTCCCCTTCTT